>PVKZ01002008.1:0-278443 GCA_004027375.1 Macroglossus sobrinus
AAAAATGACATATTAAGAGATATAGAATTTGAGCTAGAGTGATTGTCAAATCAGAATGGTAAAATAATAATTTCCAAGTTAGGGTATTCTTTCTTCAATGATGTGAAAGTGGGGTTGTTACAGAGGCTAAAGCATAAAACGTATATTCATAACTACTTAAAAACCGCATAGAAAAGGAAACTGAATTAGGGTGATAGGTGGAAGGTGGATTTACAAAATAAAAAATTTGGTTAGGAAAAAAAAGATAAAATTATTTATATGCTTATGTTGCAAAATGAGCTATTTATATTTGGAGCACAGAACTGAAATAAACATGATTAAAGTTAAGATGTCTAAGAGTGAGGATTGGAAATTCAACTGGGAAAACACTAAGGGAATATAAAATATGAGTATGGGGATAAAAATCTATTATTCTAAACAGTAATATTTCATTAAGTAAATAAATAACCATTAAATTTTTATGTGATGTATAGTCTAGTTATCAGGAGACTTGAAAACAGCAGTTAATAAAAAAATATGTTTAATTTTTAAGAATATGAAATCACTGTAAAATTTTATATAAAAATGCGCCCTTGATGTTAACGAGGAACGTCCGTGTTATACAGGAGATGAATGGCAACCCCAATGTTAAACTTAACTCTAACATTTGTTACTTTGTTAGCTTTCACATTGTATACCCAAGAGAAGCTTCAAGAGTCAAAAGAGGGTGACAAAAAGAAAAAAAATTGACACACATAGTTTGTGTGGCCCTACAGGTTAGTCTGCATTCAGGAACAGTAATAATTGTTTACAACATTGATCTGCTAGATTTCTTTTAAAAAGTGTTAACAGAAATCCAAGTTTAATAATAATGAAGGAAGTTTGTCATTATCATTGCACAACCACAAAAAATGAATTCTACTGGGCTATATAAACATTGTAAGAGTCAATAGCATATACATGTTGTAACGATAGCACTGTTTTGCTTCTCAGGTGATTTTTTTTTGTATCTGTGGTGATAATCTGTGAGATAAAAAAAGTTTGGATGTTTGTTATAGACTGAATTGTTTTCCCCAAATTCGTGTGTTGAAGCCCTAATCACCAATGTGATTACAATTAGAGATATCTTTAAAGACATAATTAAGGTTAAATGAGATTGTACGCCTGGAGCCCTAATCTAATGACTGGTATTCTTATAAGTAAAGAAAGAAACACCAAAGATTTGTACACACAGAAAAAAAAAAAAAAAAAACATGTGAGGACACAATGAGAAGGCAGCTATCTGCAAGCCAAGGAGAGGAGCCTCAGGAGTAACCCAGCATGTCAGCACCTTTATCTTGGACTTCTAACCTCTGGAATAGTGAGAAATTAAATTTAAGTTGTTTAAGCTACTCAATCTACAATTTTTTGTTATGGCAACCTAGCAACCTAATACAACTTCAAAACACACACGCGTGTTTTATCTTCACATAGATATTTTATTGAGTGTTATAAAGACTTTAGTATAGAATAGACTAATATATCTAGTTTTAAAAATCTATCTTATAATGAGCTAATGGCGGTAGGTTGTTTTTGTATAAAGTTATTTTAGATATTGTGAGTAAGCAAGTATTGTTTTCATCATAGACCATTCTGAATAAACTGATGTCATACCAATACATAAATAAGCTACTTTGACTTTTAAACTAACTTTTTAAATGTTCACTCATTCACCATGTAGTTTTGAGCATTTGCCATTTGCCCTGAACTATATTAGGTGAGGAGACACATTGAGAAAGGACATATGGGTCTGAAATTGATAGAACTTAGTAAAGTTGATAAAAGACAAAATAAATATATAAGAGATGTATTATTGATGGTAATTGTTAAGAGGTACCTGAGAGTTATCGACAGAGAATCTTGCCCTAACTAGAGGGCTGGAAAGGAGACCAAAAAGACCTTTTAAACTTAAATTTGAAACATAAAAGGCACTATGCAGACGGATATTGGACCAAGAGGTGAGGCTTCCGGTAAAAAGTAATAACATTTTCTAGGCTATCAAGAGGAGCTCCCTGGTGTATTAAGGAAGAGAACCTACCAGAAGTCCAGTATGGCTGGAGTAGAGATTACAAGAGTCGGGCCAAGTCATCCCATAGCATAGGGAAGTCACTGAATAGTATTAAGCAAGTAAAATGTATCATCTTATTTGCATTTGAAAACATCATTTTTCATCTCTATGGAGAAGGAGAAAGAAAAGAATTTGAACAGATGTAGAGAGATCATTAAGGAGTTTGTGGGGAGCCCTTCTTATCAAGGCTCTCATACCTAAGATCTAGGCAACTTTGCCTTGGGACAGGGCCTGACTCGCCCTGTGCTATTTGATAGGATAGACAGTATAAAGTCAGTTGCCTGACATGCCCTGACATGCCCTGGGCCCCTTGAGCCATTTGCTTAAACTAATCTGACCTTGCAGCCCCCTCCTCTCCCGGGACCCTTCTGCATTTTTTGGTCATATAAGGAAATGGAATGTTCTGCAGTTCGGTATCCAAGGCAACCGTGCTTATGCAAATCCTCCTCCCCCTTATATACTCTACCCCTACCTATAATAAACGAGACTTGATCAGAAAGCCTGTCTTGTCTCCATTCTTCGCGTTTCTTGTCCCCCTTCTCTTTCAGTGCTTGGGGCCCCCGTTGACTGTCCCGCGGGTCGGGACAGGAGTTATTAGAGTAATTCACAGGTAAGATGTTGGATGTTTGAATTGAAATGTTGGAAGGAATTTGGTAAGAAGTATATAAACTCACAATATTTTTCTTCCAGTAGAACCGATAAGACTTTATGGGAAGAAACACACACACACACACACACAGAGCCAGGAAAATTCCTGAGATCACAATTTTCAGTTGGAGAAAATGGGCAAAAAATATATAGAAAAGATGTTGAGGAAATGTAATAATAGCAGCTAACATTTACTGGTCTCTCAGTATAATTGACATAGAGCTAAGACTTTTATACCATTTAATTATCACAGCAACCTGCATAGTAGATGTTTTGGTAGAGATTCTGGGAACAAGTGTTTTTTGGAGGTTCTAAGATCCTCTTTCATCAGCAACTCTGTTAGACTTTTTCACTTTGTCACTAGACTGTCCCATAAATTACATAAATTCTATAACTTTACATTAAAAACTAGCCATTCAACTTGACTATAAAACAGCAGGTGACTTTAGGCCACTATGTTTAGAATATAAAAGTGTGGTGTTTCTTTCTTTCTTTCTTTCTTTCTTTCTTTCTTTCTTTCTTTCTTTCTTTCTTTCTTTCTTTCTTTCTTTCTTTCTTTCTTTCTTTCTTTCTTTCTTTCTTTCTTTCTTTTCTTTCTTTCTTTCTTTCTTCTTTTCCTTTCCTTCTTTCCTTCGTTCGTTCCTTCCTTCCTTCGTTCGTTCGTTCCTTCCTTCCTTCCTTCCTTCCTTTCTTCCTTCCTTCCTTTCTTTCTTCTTCTTTTTTCTTTTTTAATATACAGTTTAAAAAATCACCCATGAGTATTCTTGAAAATAGTTATTTATTTTTATTTATTTATTTTTTTTACCCCAGGCATGGGTCCAGATAATAGGGGACAAACGCAGGCCAACCTATGTGGTTGCACTTACTGAGAGCTGTCTGTGGAATTCCTGACTAGAGCTATCAAGGCCAGTTTTGCAGGGCCCCACAGGCTGCCAGAACAATACCCCTAGGAGGTCTATAGTCAGCTTGGAGAGGTGAGAAAGTAGTTACTGTATTTTCATTGGAGCTACAGATCCTACTGTTTATAGGTACTCTGCCAAACGATAATAAAATGTGACACTAAAGAGATGATTGTATAAAACCTCAAAGAGATATTTACATTGCAGAATGGTTTTTAGAAGCCCTCCCCTCCCAAAAAATAAAAAATAAAAAATAATGACCTAACATCTGTCACTAGGGAGCTAACTGAATAAATTTTGATATGTCAGTCTAATAGACTATTCAGCAGCCATTGCAAACATAGAACAGTGTGTTAGATTCATTAGAGTGTGTCTGGAAGGAAGTCCACCAAATGTTTGCAATAGGTATACCTGTTATTTATTATTATAAAATAGTGAGCTTTGGAGTGGTTTTTACATCCTTTTAATTTGTTTACTGTTAATGAACAACAACAAGAAAGATATCACTTTTTTTGACTATCAGCCTAATTTTAGTATATTTAATCAGAACAAGTGTTAGACAAGAATATTTTTAGGTTAATAATATTAATTTGCTTGTATCAAGTAATTAAATTAATGAACACTGTCTATATTGAGTTTATTTGTTCAGTCTCAAATCCAAACTTACTAAGTATTCAAAACAAATAATCCTATTATAATTCAAGTTTCCTGAAGACATTTTTATTTTGTTTATATTGATCACCAGTTTTTTTTAAAAATGAATATAATCAATAAATATATTAGTGTTTAGGATATAGGTTTTAGAGCAAATAAATGTTTAAATATGAGGTCAGAGGTCAGCCACTTTATTTTGTAAGACTTATTGTCAATCTCCAAAAAAAAAAAAGTGGTAATATATTATCACAAAGAATTTGTAAGATTTAAAGAAGATAAAGCATATTTAGCATAGTATTTGTTACCTAACATGAACTAAATTATTAATGTTCAATTACCTAAGATTCATTAAGAAGTTCTTAATTGCTAAGGAGAAGTCTTATGGTCTTTCTAATTTTAGTGTTTGTTTATTGCTTTGGTATTTGGTAACTTTATTGCTATAAAATGCCCATAATTGTTGAGTCAAGAAAATAAAATTCAAGCTGTTCTGTAAACTTTAGCTGAAATATACAAATGTTTTTAAGCATTGCTCATCATCTTTAGTGCTACCACTATATTCAATTTCTTATAATGTTGTTTTTCTAACGTTATTATTAGAAAGGCCTTGGTTACAGGCTTGTAAAACAGATCTTTTACTTTCAGATAGTAATCTCTCCTATGTTTTAAAGATCTAAAAATGTTCAGAAAAATATCTTAGTTTTGAGTTTCTGTCCTCTTAAAATATCATTCTGAACGGATAAATGGTATAAATGTTGGAGAACAAGTTATGGAGTGAGAGATTTGGAAAAGAGTAAATATACAGATTTTCATTATCATCATTATCACATTTATTATTTATTATTATAAAATAGTTATCTTCACATATAGTTTCTTATAGATTAACCTAACAAATTTATGAAGAGGAGTAAAAATAAATGGAAGTTGGGAAGACAATCTGAGTGTAAATAGTCATATTGTGAGACAGAAGAATATTACCTCAAGCCAGATGGCTTGACAAGAGCTTTTGTGGTGGTTGTTAAACTACAGACACATTAAAAGAAAAGTAACACATTGAAAGAAAGGTAGATACATCATGAACTTTTACATATGAATATATTCTTGTAACCTGCTCTCAGAAACTGCTCCTCATCCTATCTCTTACTAATTTGATGATTAAGGACACAGGTTTTATGAGAAAATACATGTTTAAACACCAAAACAGTAACTTTATCTTTGTAAACCCTATTCTCTTAATCTAAAAAAAAAAAAAAAAAAGATTGTAGATTGTAACTACTTTTCTGATTTTAACAGCATAAATTAGGTTCACTTGTTTTTGTACTTTCTATGAAAGGAATCAAATGGTGTATAATCTTTTGTGTCTCTTGTTCAATGTGTTTGTGAAATACATCTGTATTTTGTGTACTGATAGCTAATTATCATTGCTGCACCGTATTGCATTGTGTGAATATACCACAATATAGTTATTATTTATTTGGGTAGTTTTCAGATTTTGTTTATTACAAATAGTACTGCTATGAAAACTTTAGAACACATATTTTAGTTAAGTTCGTGTGCACATTTCAGATGGGTGTTTTCCTAGGAGTAAAATTACTCAGTCAGAGGGTATGCATATACCCTCCTTTAGTAGATATTGGCAAAAAGTTTTGCAAAATGATTGTAGCAATTTATTACACCCCACCCCAATAGCTGTGTAGGAGAGTCTCAGTTGTTTCACGACCTTACCGAGTTGATTTTGTCTGACTTATTTTGTCTGACTTATTTTGTTTGACTGGGCGAATATTAATATCACTTTTTTGTTGTTGTTGTTGGCAATTACATGGTATTTAGTGGAAATAAATAATTTTGTATTTATTTATTGGCCATTTTGACCACTATATATTAATCATGAATTGTAATACCTTATAATGAACATAAGATAACAAATAGGTAACAGTGTATAAGTCATATTTTGTCTCTTCCTTGCATTATCTTTCATCCTTTTAAGATTTTTTTCATCCAATATTTTTTCAGAAGATATTATTTTTCTACCCAAAATTATTCTAATCTCTTTTTCTATTTATCTTGCCAGTTTATATAGATTATCTTTTTGTAACTTAAACATATGTTGCAGTGAAGTAAACTGTAAAGTACATAATGATAAGAAAATGCAAAGGAGAAAAATTAAAACCAACAGTTTTATTTAAAATAGAATTCCATGAACTATTTATTATAAGAACTACCTCGGGGAGAAATACCACAGGGGGAAAGTGCCAGTCTCATTGCAGCATATCAAAGGTACATGCTATCTACACAAATTATCATTGTTAATGTTAGCTTTGATCACTTGGCTGAGGCATTTTTTATCAGGGTTATTGTCCACTGTAAAGTTACTTTTCTTTCCTTTCCTTTTCATGCTGTACTCTTATACAGGAAGTCGTTGTGTGCAGCACACACTAGAGGAGTGGAGTGTTATTTCAACGCTTTTAGGATAGAGTACTTACATAAATAATTTGGGGGTCTCCTATATGAGACATTTGTCTATTCTTTCCCATTTACTTATATATTCATTTAATCATTTATTTATATCAATATGGAACATTCAATGCTTTAAGTTATAATCTAATACTACTTATATATTGCTGAAATTATTTCTGCTTTGGTCCTTGGAAGATCTTTTTATTAGTTCCTCTTTTCCTTTGACATAGTACCATTGTGTGTGTGTGTGTGTGTGTGTGTGTGTGTGTGTGTGTGTGTGTGTTCAGAACTTTCTTGTTTTTGGACCTTATAAAATGCTCCAGGCTCATCCGTATATTTCCAGTCCTGTCCTAGAATCAGCCATTTTTTTCTTTAACTAGAAAAAGATACTAGAAACAAAGATCCAGGTGTCAACAATTTTTGTGGGTGAAATGTTACTTATAATTTAAGAGACTACATAAAAACATTTTAGTTAAATTTGGAAAAGTTGGTATAAGTATATATTTTTTAATTACCTTGAATGTGTTTTCTGTCTTGACTAATATGTATTTCAGAATATTTTAGAATAAAATGAAGTAAATAAACATAATAATGTTCCCAAAGTTACTTATTAGATTTATCAGAATTAATGATAAATATTTAACTTGGGTTAAAAATTATTTCAATATGAATAACTGATAGAATTTCTAATTAAAAAGTAAATTAGTCTAGAAATAGCAAGTACTGTGAAGGACATGTATATTCTGCTTGATAACATTTGTTTTTTTTCATCTTAATAGAACTGAAGAAAGAAATGACTATGATTGTTGCCTTGAGTGTTAGACATTCATTTTTTTTTTTTAAATTCAAAGCTTGGTGGTTTGAGAGAGAACTGAATTTATTATGTACCACCAAAGAAATATATAAAAAGATATTAATAGAAAAAATCTATTTGAATAGATAGATACAGAATTAAAGCTTTATTTTCAGTGAAGATGGCTACAACTTATAACCTATTTTATTGTTAATTATAAAAAGGTTTATATTTATTTATAGTTTCTCAGATATGCATACTAAGGTTCACTTAATGGTAAATAAAAATTTTAAGTAGGTTTTCATAAAAATATTTTAAGGTTGCGGATGCTCAGGTGTCAACTGAAGGTGATTCTGAGTAAGACAGTGGATTTTATAAGAAAAAATGAGTAATGCTATGTGGAGCTGATGTAGTATAACATATTAAATAAAAACATTGTATATCCTGAATTTCTACTTTAAAAGAAACAGCAAATATTATATTGCATTAGAAATATTTTAGAAACATCTTCTTTTCCTGTTATCTTAAAATTTTTTATTTTTTCGTTTCATATTCTAACCAGAAAACATTACTAGATTTCATTCTGCCATTTCTTACAGCAATTTCTCAGTGGACCTAAGTAATACCAAAGAGCAACAGCCCTTTTTAGTACATGTACTCCATTTCTATTTTAAGTGAAAACCGTATACACCTTGGTAAGAGATGGTAAATCCAAGGCTTTTATTTTTTTTTTCAGACAACTTAGGAGGACTTCCTAAAGGAAAAAACACAAAATTGTTAGTAAAAAACGAAGTACAGGGCCTTGGAAGAGGTAGGAAACTCTGAAGTTTAAGCTTCATTGGCATCAAGATAAATTTATCTTTCTAAGGCAAGGAGTCAAAGGATCATTCTGTTACCTGCCCTACCTGTTTGACTGTACATAGACTGTTCTTAAGGATGTAAATCTGAACCAATCTGTGTACCACTTTTGGGATTATAATCCCTTCTCCTCTACCTTTCCCTACTTTCTTCCCATTCTTTCTTGCTTTTTTCTACCAGCAATTACATTTCAAGCACTGTGATCAGTATTGAGTATCCATGATGTGCAAAAGCAGACCCAGTTCCTAAGATTGGAAAGTTTACAGTTGAGTATGTAAGTGTGCCTCCTTCACTAGACGTTGGAATTTCATATTTGATGAGTTTAGGCATTGCATATACCTATTTAACCATCATCACAATTAAGTAATAAACATTGTTTGCTTTTTAAGGTATAAAGGGCTTGATTTTATGGTTGCAGACAAGAAACTGGCTGAGTCATAATGAGTAGAAAGTCTTCTGGAAGGGTATGCTGAAAGTAAGCATGTATAGCAAGGACAGAAAAGTAGCAACTAAGAGTTCAGCATTGCTCTGCCTGCCCTTGAAAGTTATCCAATGTTCTCAGTACACTTAGAGAGCAATTATAATCAAAAAGCATAATTGCTCTTATATATCTCTTTGGAATTTACAAAGTACAGTCATATAAATGATCTCATTATTATATTTTATGTTTTAAATATTTTTTAAACAATTTTACTTGATCTTTATATCAATGCCAAGAGGTATAAGGCCAGAGATTATTATCTCCATTTGACAAAGAAAAAAACTGAGTCTCAAACATTAGTGACTTTGAAAGAGGAGAGGAGGCATCTGAAAAAAATGCAAGGGAAAGGGCCTGCAGAAATAACCGACTCAGCCATTTAAAGCCAATTTCTGACTGCCCTCTTCCCCTGTCAAGGACTCTGCAGCTAACATGTTTTCCCATAGCTACCTCCCCCACCTCAAGGACTCTAGCTCACATCTATTGATTCATAGCTTGTGTTCCAACTAATGTTCTTATCTCTGTATCTGTGTAGGAATTACAAGACTGTGTAAAACTGCTTGTTATGTTACAATTTGAGCTCAGCCTTTGGAAAGTCATCTGCTGAGCAGGTTCTGGCATTACTCAGTGTTGCTTTCTACTAGCCTCAATGCTCCGTCTCTCTCTGTTCAAGAATCTTATAATGGTGCTGCTAACTCCAAGTTTGCCTGTTCTACAAAACAAAGAACCTATAAGACCAATGGTCTGGAAATTCCTCCCCCTCAGTATCCCCCCACCTAAAGCTCCTCACCCCATCCTGAGTCATGAAGCATACATGAAACCTCAGACAAAGAAATCATGATCCCCTTGCATGGACACTGCAGAGGTATATATAAACTGTAAGAAATCTAACCAAGGGGAGATTGTGCTTTGGATTTGTTGAATTCCCCCACACTCTCCACTGGCATTAAATTATTCTTTCTCTAACAAAGTTGTCTGAGTGTCCAATTTCCTTCATTGGGTGTCGCTTCCTGCAACAACTTATTTAAGGTTGCTTTGTTCCTCTGGAAGCCAAACATAAACTGAGCTCCAGGAGAAAATGTAGAAAGACAAACCAACTCTTCTCTTTCCCTCTGTGAATATGCTTCATGTTCTCTCAAATGCTTCCTGATATAATTTTTGCTTGTGAGAAAAACTGTGAAATAAAGGTTTTAAATACCAAAATTGTTTAAAAAATTAAAGCAAAACTATTATTTTACTACTCTGATTGATCAGATTAAATCAATACATATATTAACTTTCAAGAGAGAAAGAGACACTTGGAAAAACAGAAGCTTCTTGGAAAACTACAACAACAACAACAAAAAAGAACAATGGCTATTACTGAAACCAGAAGTTATAACTTTGGAGAGGGCAGGGAGAGGAAAGAAATCAAATCTCTGTTTCCTCAACTGGCATTGGATTTTTGTCCTTGCTATATTTTACCTCCCTTAAGGGCTCCAGCAACTTAATGCCCCTTGACCTTCCAACCACAAAACATTGCTGAAACAATTTCTTTTTCTATTGAGAAGGCAACAATAATAGATAGGCTACTGGACTAAAAGTATCCTCAACCAGAAAAAAGTTTTACTTTGTTTTGATAAGTAAAAAGTAAGGGTGAGGGAATGGGCCCTGCTGTGACATAATTAATCTTCACATCTGAGAACTCTAGTCTTCAGTCCAAGTCTCTCTTGTTCTCTGAAAAAAAAAAAAAAAATCCATCGCAATGAGAAAGGGTCAGTTAAAAGTCAAATTCTAACTTTTCTTGCCTATTTTTAAAGAAGCTATCTCTTATTTTTCATGGAGAAAACATTCTTTGGAGTAAATACTATGTAGCATTTCAGGGATGTTAAGCAACTGAGAACTGTCTCAGAAGTGAACTGCTGCTACAAAAGCGTTGATGTTCATTCTGTAGGATGTAAGATTTCATACCTACCCCCAAGCAACTGATTAAAATGAAGCTGCTGGCATAAAGAGTCTGAGGATATAAAACTTCTTGAATCATGTCTCTACAGTTTGTAGACATTTACTCTAGAGACAAAGAAATTAATACGCTTTAGTAGTACCTGAGGACATTATAACCCAGTACAAAATGTTAGTAAATTTTGCCCAGAATCATCAAGAAATAATAAATTATATAACATTATTTTTTCTCTTATATACTCCCTTTTACTCTGTGACAATACCTCTGAATTTTCCATTGTCCAGCATGGCCTATGAAGTCACACTCTGATTTCTAGGTGGAACAGTCAGGCCAGGGACTAGCTCACTCTCGATCAATTGTCAACAAGGATTGGGACATGACCAAATACCAAATGAGATGAATTATATCCAGAAGAAGGGTTAGTATTAGGCTTATTAACCAGAGTTAGTTCATGATTTAGAGGTAGATATCCCTCTTTTACTGATGACTCAGTACTATTTGCATATACCTTTTACCTCCCCTACTCAAAACTTAACAATTGAAAATCAACCCTAGAGTAAGTCTTGAGAAAGTTCAAGTTTTATAACCAAGATAATTTAGATATCTGAAAATTTCTTAATTTACTTAGTAGTACCTGGATAAAAAAAGGCTTAAATTAGATATTAAATTTCTTCTTAAAATAAATTTAAAAATATATAAATTCACATACCTATTATTCTTGCCATAAGTTTTATATCTTCTGTAAAAGAAATTGAAATACTAAGCAGTGAACATATTCAACATTATATAAAATTTTTATTTTGGCATCATTAGATGCATAAATGTATCTGTGGTTGAAAAATAATCTAGGTCCATTAAATAATTTTGGAAACAAAAGTTACTTCCTACAGTATTGTGAACTTTCCTCAACGATAAACTCATTGATTAACTGTGTGGATTTTTGGAAAAGAACTTGTTCAATTCACAGTTCCAAAATTTAGTTTTTATGTAAGAGTTTAACATAGAGCAAGTTACCTATGTCTCTGAACCTATGGAACAAGGAAACATCCATATTTACCTTATATAGTTTCTGTAAAATTAAATATGTAAATACAAGTGTTTAATATCTGCTCATTTTTAAATTCCTCCTGATATCTCATACTTTAACGTATAAAGCACACAGTACAGTGCTTTGCAAATGGTTGATGTTTCACAAATGTTCTTGAGTAATTGGATCAATGGAACACTTTCTAGTATAGTGTAGTGCTACTTCTTCCATCCAGTTTTTTCACTTTTTTTATTTTCACCTCCTTCAATAACCAAGTCTTATTTATCTGGTCATTCCATAGTAGACTTTCTCTTTCAAGGCTTTGTTAAACATGCTGATTAATTCTTATCATACTTAAGACTTTCAGAAACAAAATTAAAATATTAAAGTGGTATATCAACCCACTCAATCCATCTTATTCTATCCTTTTTGATAATTTCTTACTCTACACTATAATCAACTTTTATATATTTTATTCCCCAAGAGTCCATTTATCTGTTGTATATGCAAAAGTAAGAGTGTAGCAGAAAGAAAAATACAGCATCTTATGTCATGTAAAACCTTTTAGATATATGCCAGGATTTTATCTCATCTAAAATTGTCTATAAGCCAAAAGTACATAATGTTAACTTTGGATAACAAATATGATTACTTCATTGCTAATGAGGCTAACAAGTAAAGTCTACTTATATAAATAATGTTCCAGAGATCTATTGAGGTAGCAGTTATGACATAATGAGGGTGTGGTGCTATTTCTGTCTCAAAATCATTTCAAAGATAAGTTCTGTGCAAAACCAAAAGCAAGACTCAACACATAATTAATAAGAGCATTATTTATTGATTTATGACAATAAATATTAATTACTCATGAGATTATACTGTAAGCTTACAGTCTCATAGTGTCATAATGCAATGGCACCTACTTGAATTATGAGCTAAGTTCTTGCAAGTCTTCTTCAGCCTTTTGTCCTTGTCAGAAGTTTCAACATGTAGTGCCTAAAAGCTTATTAAAAAGCAGAGAGCAAATATTTTTTCACACACTTATTTTTTCTTCACATGGATTGAGGACAAGACATAGCACCTCTTTGGAACATGAAGTACTTTTCAAAATAAACAGTTTTTTCCAAGATAGCTTCTGTTTTCTGAAAAAAATATGTATGTATGTATGTATGTATGTATGTGTATAGATATGATGTGTATATATATATATGTATAGATATGAGGTGCATATTTATAACACAAATTTGGAAAGCAAAGACAAAATAGGAATTATAATAAACTTTATTATTTATAATGCCCTCCAAAATCTTTATTGTGTACCTTAAATTTTGTCTTTTCATGGGAATAAAACAAACAAAGGTCTTTGAACAATCTATGAATGTTATAAAGATTTTATTTTTAAATCCTTATTATCTTTCAAACATAATAACACCCTCTTTCCTTTAAGATTCTTTAAATATGTTTCCTCTAATCAACCATAAGAACCCTTCATTTATTTTCCTCCATTCTTCAAAAGTACCTCAGGAGAGTCTTTTAGAGGAAATTGAGTATACAATCATAAAAACAATTCTGTCAGAACATAACATTTAACAAAATCACTCTTGTGTGGGTGTCTCTAAAAGAACTTTCCATTTGGCATACTTGAGGGCTATCAGGTATAATTACCTTTGCTCTTTGTTATCTGTGGCTTTGGACTTTAAATTATTTTGCAATCCAGCCCAAATTCTATGTAGTACTATGTTTGTATACTTGGGTATTGGGTGAAGAGAGAGTGGCTTGTAAGAAAGAGATGCTCTAGTAACTATGTGCTGTGGGTATTGTGTATGTCCTTTTAATAATTCACTCTAATAGGAGTTATGTATGAACAAATTAAGGAGCTGTCAATTCTCCCTGCCTTGGACAATCCTGTAAGCCTTTCACTTACCTGCTTAGGGTACAGTCTTTCAGAGCTTCACAAGGATCTCAGGGACATTTTGCTGTTATTTTCATAGGAAAATTAAAGTCAGATGGAATGATAATATTTTAATTAAGTCTCAGTTCTTAGGATAAAATAGGCTCTATTGGCATCATCTAATTTTGAATAGTAAGATCTCTCTCCCTTTTTTTTTTTTTGGACCACAACTAATTGAAGTCAGGCTAATATTTTCCTTGTTGACCACATTGGTCATTCGTTATGATGAGAAATTAGTTTCCACTTTGTATTCAATCCTAAAACAGTATACTACCTTTTGAGTCTACTGAGAGAAATCTTGCTTACCATCTACACCCTTGAAAGTGACAGAGTAAGCTTAACTTTGTATTTAAGATGAAAGGGTCTTTCAAAAGTTCATTAATATTTTTTTGAATTTTTAGAAGAAGAAATGAGAATGAAGAAAAGGAGATATTATGCCAGTGCAAGGAGAGAATGTTATACAAGAAAGTTTAAAGACATGAAAAGCTGCATATGGTTATTGTTCTAAACTTGGTAGAATAGTTTGTGGGTGTTAAGGGGAACACCAGAAACCATTATGTCTGACATAGATAAGAGTGATTCAGTTTTTCTTTGAAATTGTGTGTTTGTGTGTATGTGTGTGTAATTTTGTGGACATAAAAAGTTTAGTTTTCATAATAGAAAAGGGTGACAGATTTCAATTTGTTGAGATCATCAGCTAGTCAGGCAAAGTATTTTGTGTTATTAACCTCATGTCCTCGATGTCTACATGATGCTTCACAAATAGTGGTAACTTATTAAATGTTTATTGAATATTTAAACACAAAGAGCTACAAATGTCCATTAAAAAACCTTAAAAAGGAAAACCTCAATTTAAAAAACTTTATTATTTGACATTTATATATTCTTGAATTTATGATGGCATTTTAGACACATGTTTTTCTTGCTTTCAAGTTCCAAATTCAATCTCCTATAAACTAGAGTGAATA
Source organism: Macroglossus sobrinus (assembly GCA_004027375.1). Taxonomy (NCBI): domain Eukaryota; kingdom Metazoa; phylum Chordata; class Mammalia; order Chiroptera; family Pteropodidae; genus Macroglossus; species Macroglossus sobrinus. The sequence continues at coordinate 14,759 of PVKZ01002008.1, forward strand.
TACTTTCTGTAGATTTTCCTCCTTGATATATAAATATTTAACTATGTATTTCTTATGCCAATGCTCTCCGCTGTGGTGCAGAGTGAATCTGCTGACTTTCAAAGTATGGTGCTAGAGACTTTTTATGCTGGAAGCTGGAAGGCAAGCTCAGGAATATAATAGCATACAGGCATTTTCTGTATGTGGTATGCAAACATTTGGAGATTTCACAAACCTCACTGCTCTTATCTTTTGCACATATCCAAGCAGATTTCAGCTTGAGTACATTGTATTTGAATATGTTTAGAATATCTAAAAAAATATTATCAAACCCTGAGGTTTGAATTCCTGAATCACTGATACTGTCTGTAGTTTGGCTCTTGAAACCTTTTCTAGCTTCCAGGTACATTGGTTGTTAGTTCAGAGCCTTGCTTCTCTACCAGGGAGTTAGAATATAAGCCAAAAAACTGTAAGTCTTATCTTTGCAAGTTCTCTTATTTTAGAAAAAAATGTTTTTGTAACTGCTATTTGCTGAACTAGGAGATGTTACTTACCAACAGACATAGAAGCAAAGAGTAAAGACAAACAACTTGCTGTAAATGAAGATATACATGCTAAAATTAAAAGGGAATTGAGTAGAGTTTGGAAATTGTATATTAGAACAGATAGTTACCCTCCCCCCCTCAAATGTTGGTTTAATCCCTGGCCTCTCCCCAAGTGTCAGATTAGGGGAGAGTATTTCAGTTCTACTCTTAAAGTTCATTTGGTTCTCTCAAATGACATTCAAAATCAGCATGCCTCATTACTGAACATAGCACTTTCCCTCTAATTTTTTTCTTTTTCTGTGTTTCCCATTTCTATCAGTGCAGATCTATTAACTATCTATTGTTACATAATAAATTATCTCCATAATCAGTAGCTGATAGCAACAAAAAAAAAAACATGTATTTCTATCACAGTTTCTTGGAGTCTGGAATTTGAAAGCAGCTTGGCAAAAGGATTCTGGTTCAGGATCTCTCATTAGATTGTAGTCAAAATGTTGAACAGGGCTACAGTCAATTAAAGGCTTCAGTAGTGTTATTGAATCCAGTTCCAAGATAGTTCACTCACATTTCTTGCAAATTGGTTTGGGAGAGATGTCAGTTTCTCTTCCCATGAAACTGCCCTGGGGCAGCTTGAGTATCCTAATGGCATGGTGGCTGGCTTTCTTCAGAGCAAAGAGAATCATATGGAAGTTATATTTTTTATAATCCTGCCTGGGCAGCTACATGCCATCACTTCTGTCACATTCTATTGGCTAGAAAGGAGTCTTTAGGTCTGGCCTACATTCAAAAGAAGGATAATTAGCTTTTAGCTTTTGAAGGAGGGGTATCAAAATTTGCAAGAATATTTAAAAAAATGAGGACATATGAGTTTAACAAATCTTACTAATTTTACTTTTTAAAGAGCCTCTGTAGATTCTTTCCAATACATCACTTTTTTTGGGGGGGGGGCACTATTTTAGAATCTCGAGACATCTCATTTATGAACTGGCCCTTCATTTGCTATCTTGAATTTCTTAAGTACCTCCACAATGCAACCAGAGCAATCTTTTCAAAATCTGGCCACATAACTCTGCTTCTTAAAACTCATAATTTATTCTCCACAACACAAAGAATAAAACACAGTATCTTAACCTAACATAGACAGTTCTTGATGTCTCCTACTTATAATTCCAAACTCAAAACCCTTTCCTCTGCTTTAATATTTATACTTTGTTATATTAAACTTTTGTAATTTCTTGAGTACATTGTGCTGCTTCAGGTACTATTCTCCACTCTATACAGAAGTCAGGAAACCTTTAACGAAGGCCCAGATAGTAAATATGGCTTTAATAGTCTGTGATTATTTAACTCTACTGTAACAATGTGGCATGATTATGTTTAAATAAACTATAGTCAGAAAGATAGGTAGTAGGGTAGATATGGCCCTTGACCCTATGCTATACTCTCTCCCTCTTAAATAAAAACTCCAACTTTTTCTAGATAACATTTATGATTGATTTTTTAAGCGTCACTTCAGGTATTGTCTCCTTTATGAATTTCACTGAGTGCTTCTATGTCGAATAAGGGCCTTTGTTCTTTGATCCTGTGGCAGCCTAAATGTACTATTAAGCTATATAGCAACCTGAAATGGCCAAATTTCTGAGAACTCTTTTTTCATTAAACTGACAGTCTTTTTCATTTTTAAAATTCCATTGCCAAGCATAGTTCCTGGCCAGTCAAGGACAAAGTCACACAAGAATCTTAGGAAAATATAATATAGGAAGTGATTATGTGATAGAACAACTCTCTCTCTTTTTTAAATCTAATATAAACTACTGTTTTTATTTTTTTTTGTTTTATATAAATAAAAGCAAAGCAGTCTGAGGACTTATCCAAAGTTGAATGTATATGATATTTTTCTACCTGTAATTTTCTGTTATAAAGAAGCATCCCTCCAGCGAACATGACACATATCAGTAAGTCTCAACAGTGTCTGTTAATTAGAACTACATGTTGAATTGGTATATAGGTACATCTACATAAGCAAACATGCACCCAGATTTTTATTCAATAGGCCTGTAGTGATTTTATGATTCCAGAGGAACCACAGGTGATTGTATCATACAGTCAGTATTGATAATTACTGAGCTATGGTTTGTATCTAGCAGTCAAAACCTGACATAGCAAAATTTAAAATTATACTTGAGATAATTATAAAGATAATTTATAAAGATAAAAAATTATACATAGGAAGAGTTAGAATATCTGGAAATGACTTTTGGGTACACTATGCTAAATGATTGTTTAGACTTAAGAAAGTTGTTTGAGATAATTCACCCTGAACTTTGAAACATAGTATTACTGAAGTAAATCACAAAGAAACATCTTATGTTTAATATAATAGGTAAGAATTTTAACCTTTACTATATAAATAAACATGGCCAGAGCAACAAAAGTTGTGCTCCAAGAGCTATTGATGTCAGTGATATGCTGCAGGAGAAAGAAAAAGAGTTCTTGGCAGAGACTCCTAGCGCCTTGCTCCAATATTCATTTTCCCCTTCTTCTGTTAGAAAACTCCAGATTTTCAGTGACACACATGACTGAATGAAATAAAGACAATTTACAAGACTCTTTTGTAGCTAGGTGTGGCAATGTGATAATGTGCCAGCTAAAAGTGCTGTGTGCAATATTTTTAAAGGGAAATATTTTTAAAGGGAGAGAAACACACCTCTCATGCTCTCTACATGATGACTGAAATATTACATCTGCTTCCTGAATAGTCCTGTTGGAACATAAAGCAAAATATTATGGGTGGATTTCTGATGATTGTAAAGTCATTGTTCCAACAATAGATCGTGCCATTTCCCCCAGACTTTGTTTATGGTAGAAAAATATAGGACCATGTCTTAGTAAATCACTATTATTTCATATTCAATTACATTCTAATGTACCCAATTTTATAAGTAATGATAGCTGCATCATAATTATCACTGAATTTTTGGTCTTTTCATACATGCCATCAACATTGAATCCCTTGGAGTCCTAAAATCTATGCTATATTATTACCATGTCCCCTATTATTATATTTAAGATCTTTAGTTGAGCTACACAGATTCTAAAATTGAATACACTTTATATTTTTTGCTTAGCTTGTTTGAGATGCTTACATACAATTTCAGTTTTCTCATATGTAAAACTGAAATAGTCTATTTCATAATTTTTCGGGGAAAATCCTGTGAGATACTGTGAAAAATACTTTGCACAATTGCCCTGAAATAAGAATGAAATATTATTTTGTGTGTGTGTGTGTGATGGTGGTGGTTGTGGTGATTCATTATTATTCAATGAGAATTTGTTTCTGAATTAATCACACAGATGTAATAACCATTGGAGAATTATAACATTTCATAAAAAAAAGAAAAGATAACTTTGGTCATGAATGTGTGCCTGTCCTGTATGGCCTTCGCTTCTCACCTTTCTGCAGGTAAGATCATGCTCTGACTACAAAAACAGAGACCTACCTCAGGGTAGATCATGACATGGCTCACAGCAACTCAAGCTCATGGTCACAGAGATTGGTCCAGAAATAGGCACATTCACATGAACCAGGTGGCCAATCAAATGACTAACCAGGGATATGAGAGAGTTTGGTAGGCATAGAGAAAATCTCTGTAATAATGTGCCAATAATCAGCCTCTAGAAGCCACTATTTACTTGGTTTAAAAAAAAAAAAATCCGATCAGCAGCAAGAGAGAATTCAGCTATGTGTTGAGAAAATCAAAGGTGTGAGAATGTGAGAGAGAAAGACATTTTTGGTATTTATCAAGTCAATGATTCCAGGTAATTTTTTTATACTAGTTTCACTCTTGACTTCTCCAATTACATGATCCACAAACATTTTACTATTTTGCTCAAACTGCTTGCACTGAGTTTCTGATTGTTGAAATTAAACAAGTCCTGTCTATGTCAGTGAGAAATTAGGTCAGAAGAATAAACCTATTGGGAAATGCTAAGTGAATCTCATATTCAAAGAGAAAAATGATTCACAAATATTATGATTATATTGTGTGTGTGTGTGTGTGTGTGTATATGTGTGTGTGTGTGTGTGTGTGTGTGAGCATGTGTGGGTAGATAACGCGAAAGGTATAAACATAGCTAGTAAAAACCGTGTGCTATCTTCCAATTTTAATCTTTAGATTTTACAAATTTTGTCATATTAATTTATTTACCTAGCTGAAATGTTAGTAATAAGTTATGCATTTTAATTCCAATCCATCAATTTATCCAAAAGCCTGATTTGTGTTACAAATAGCAGTCTGCAAGGCTATTAAGGGCTATTTAGGTACGGTGTGGATATGAGGTATGTATATTTTCCTGGAAGCTTCATACAACAAGCATGTAGCTTGGCTTTGAAGATCAAAGTCAGTCTTATCTTTAGATTTTAATTCTTTATTTTCTCCAGGAAGCATAATTTAAAAATTAAGAAAATATTTTAATTTTAAACTTTAAAATACTTTCAAAGTTGTCTTATATAAATCAAAATCAGCTCTTGTCTTACTGAATTGAATATTAATGGAGAAAGGCAGAGAAAGCTTTTGTAAAAACAGTCTGTTTTAGATAAAAAGAGAGCAAATAGTAACTTCAAAGAATTTGTATAAGAATTGCATGAATAAAAATCCAAGTGTCGGAATACTTGTCAGTATTGTTTTAATGTAGTTAACTGTTTATTGAAGAGGAAAGACTGCTATACACATATGGTACTGCTCTTACAGAGACCCTTGTGTGTGTGTATGTGAATCTATATTCATGTGTGTATATGCAATTGTAAAACATATCCTTATTTCTCTTAATACACTTATAGTTTTGCAAAGCAAGTGAACATATTTCATACTATTTCTAAAGTAAGTAAATCATCACCTTCACATAATCTTAGATGGATCAATAATATATGATACTCCTAAAATGACTCATTCTAGTCCAGACCGTTAACCCGTCTGGCTATGGTGCAGTCCGATCAGCCATGAAAAGTCCATTAAGACTGTGATCGTGATCAGATATTTTTCCTACTTGTCCCATGTTGAGACTTAGCTACGAAATCTCTTGATTCTTTCTCATTCATTTTTTTTCTTCTTCTTCTCTTTTCTTACTCTCTTCTCGCCACTTCATTTTCTACCTCACTCTTTATTCTGTTAAATTCTTTGTATTTCCTTTTCCTTGCTCATCACTTTTTTCCTTTTCTGCGGGGACTGAATGTACTAACTTCTAATCAATTGACTGGCTCTTGAAGCCTTTCATGATAGCTAGGGTTGATTAGGGTGCAGAAGTTTCTACATGAAAGCTTTTCTGCTGCACCAAGAGTGGGTTTCCCATTTTCCTTCTCTCCACATTCCCACTCCCCCGAACTTCACTTTCCACTCTGTTCCTCAATAGATGCTCATTTCCACTCCCTGGGGAGATCAAGAGCTTGGAGCAGAAATAATAGTTTCTACTCGAAAAAGCACAAAACAAACTGTAATGAAGTTTAGCGCCTATTTAGCAAGATCTTGAATTGTTTCTGTGCTTTTATTGCTATGTGAAAAGCAAATGGTTTCTATCCTTATTAGGGCTATAAATGCATGGAAGTGTATACAAGCCAAGTTTTATGGTTTGAAATGCAAAACGTGTCATTGCAACATGTGTTTGATATAAATATAAGTATGGAAAAGTACATTTTAGGAAGTTCTTAAATGTTTTTTTCTCCCACTGTAAACATTTAGAGTTTAATTTTTAGTAAGAGGTGTGGATAAGTAGATAGAATTTCAATGTAGTGGATTTCAAAGAGAATTCAATTGCTATGCTAATTTCAAAACATCATTAAAGTGGAAACACAACTAGCAGTACAAAGCTAAACACCATCTCACAGTTAACAGCAATCTGTGTTTTGTGTGTACTATATTTATGAGCATTCCAAACTTCTAAAGGTATGAAAATAGAGCATTTCGAACTTCCATAACAAGGAATGTGCAGTCTCTCTTTCAAGATAATTGAAAATGGTAGTATTGATTTGGAAGGTTAATATAGTTTCATTAGCTTTATGTTATTATCTTTTTTGAATTAAAGAAAATATAAATATTGCAATTACTTAACTTCAAAAATTGGTCTAAGTAATTTGAGGACATACTTCCCAGAACATAAATGAGAGGACTTATGGGAAACAATAAAATTCTCATCTCAAATAACAAATCTCAGTGATTTGGGAGTCTCCTAAAATTTTAGAGGGGTCAGAAGTAAAATTAATGTGGAGAGTATAGGTTTGATATATGAAATTTGAGCAAAATAAGTAAAAGATAAAGAGATGAGTAAGAACAGAATAAAGTAAACCTAGAAGCAAAATATGAAGATGACCATCCAGGTAATTTGAGATGAAAGCAAGAAATAGGTAATATTGAAAGGTTTTTGTTTGTTTTTAAATCATCACTAGTCCCCTGAAATATTCTTAAGAAATAATTTAATGGTCAAAATATTGGGAAACACTGTAGTTTTGTCTGTTTATTGAAGATTTACAATGTAAAAAGCATATTACAGACTGGGAGTATTTCAGGAAAGTTTAACATTAACTTCCTTTTGCTTATACAAAATTATTTTCCTAGTGATTTTTGAATGTTATAGAGAAGTCCACTCAAATTTATTTAAACAAAAAAGAGGCATTTGGAAGAAGACTGCCATCACTCTAATACTCATGTCTCACAGAGATTCATGTGCGGGTATTTTAGTTTCCCACTTCCAGATTTTAGGAGTGACACTGACAGGCTCAGGTTGGAAGAGGCATCCATTTCTTTTTTTGTTAGCTGTAGCTGAATTCACACTATCTGATGCTATATTTTACTTCATGAAACAACTGAAAGATATCAGGGTTTTCCTCATATTTTCATTACATGTCTATTGCTGTACTTTAATATCTCTCACCTTAAAAAAAGTATTTGTTCCACATCACCTCTGATTACTGCTGTACTTTTGCAACTCTCACAATAAAACTTTTTAAATATATATATTTTTTACTTTTATTGCCCCACTTTATAACCAATAATTTATTTTTACATTCTTCAAATCTGACTCTCTTCCCTAAAACTTCACCGAACCTTCTAGGTCAGCAGTGATTTCCATATGTTTATTATTATTAATCTCTCAGCAATGTTTGATACAATTGATCATCCTCTCCTGGGAGAGAAGGAAACAAAAACAAAAACAAACTGTTATTTTCTTAATGCCTTCATGGTCTCCTCTTTCTGCCTAGTTTACTTCATGCCTACCATTCCAATGGCTCTTTATTTCGTATTCTATCTTTACATGTTGAATAGTTAGTGTCACTTCTCCTTAAATTCTCAACCCTGTTTCTTACTCTTACCTCTCCTTAGAGCTACAGATGTTGTGTTACCTGACATCTTCAATAAATATGTTTGATATTTCAAATTCAAGATATTCACAATGGAGCTGTTGATTTTACTACTTTTTCCATTTAACAGCAGATGATAGCAGTAGCCATTCAGTAGCTCAAGCCAAACACTTAAAAGTCTTTCAGATTACTTACCTTCCATACACAGAGTTCATTAACATCTATTTCCAAAGAGGTATTGTATAATCCACTTCTCTCTATCTTCACTCAGGAGAATGCATCATTAATTTATTAATCTGACCCTCTTTAGTCAGAGAGTAATCATCTCATTTCTTTCTTTTAGTTTTAGTTGAATAGTGCTAAAAACAGTTGATCTCTTTGCTGCTCTGACTTATTCACAAATAATAGCCAACATGTTTACATACTATTATATTTAGCCATCAAATCTTACAGCAGATAGTTTGTTGGTGTATTAGAACATCAATGATAAGTTAATTACTCTTTTGCCATTTTGTTACTTTAAATAAACTGCCAGTGTTCACTTCTGGAGACAGTGCAAATTTCCAAAATTCCGACAAATAACAGAGATTTAAATATATCTAAAATACAAAACATTCCCTCATTTGTCTCTAAAGTGAGTTTATCCTTTCTATTTCCCACAAATAGTCAATCTACTTTCTGCTTCTTTTCTAATTTGTTTGTGTCATATTCTTCTTACTCTTCTTCCTTTTACTTTTATGAAAACTTCTGAACCTTAACTTTGCTCCCTTTTGCTTATACAAAATTATTTTTATTGTGTAAAGTTTAAGCTCCAGGGCCATACGTTTTTACTCAGAGGTCTTGAACATAGTCAGATTCTCTACAATTAGTATTTACAGCTTTGTGAATAAAAAGACAACTTATAATAACCTACTAAGGACATTATTTCAGTTTAAAACTGTTGGTACTCAAGTAAAAACTATTTCCATGTGTTCATAGACTTGAGAACATGGACATTGTTCCACTCTTAAGTAGAGAAGGTAAGAGGCAGGAGAAGAAAAAGGGAAAGAAAAGCTGACTAGCCAGTAGGCCTATGTAATTTGGTGAGAGTCTTTTAAATAGAGATGGCATGTGAGTCTTAACCTTAGAAGAATTATAATCATTTGAATACTCTCTGGCCTTTTACAAGAATGTTTTTATAAGCAGAGTAAAATTAAATGAGCACATATATTTTTCAGAGAAACAAATGATTTTTAAAAATTGTCCAAATACAACAAATAAAAATGGTGGCTCAGAAATTATGTATTTACTCTTGAGAATAGTAATTTAAAAGACAAGTCAAGCAAGACAGATAAAAGGTTTTCTATCCCCTGAAAACCATAGGTTTTGAACTCTATGATGCGGAAAGGGATCATGTGCTTTGTAGAAATATATAGCTTACCCATTGCTTCAAAAAAACCTGTAAACCCCAAGAGAAGATATTCATGTCCAAAATAGGTATCGATAACTTTTCAACTGAAAGTTTGAGATGTCTTTAGATTTATGTGAATTTATAAAAACTTTCAGAAAATAAATAATTATTGATTGAAATGCTGAAAACTTTTAGAGGATTTATAGAATATCCCAGTGTGCTTTGAAAAAATTTCCACTAAATCTTTCAAATGATCTTAATAGTATTTATCACTAATCTTGGAATCAATGTCTGTTTCGTAAATATGATTGACTAATGAAGTACCAACATGATTTTACATCAGTTATTTTAGATAGGCAATAGGGGTGAAAGAATGAATAAAAAAAAATTCTGTCCAGGGGAAGCTTAGAGTACAATCTGTTAGTCAGACACAAATAATATAAAGTATGGAATACAGGATTCTAGATGCCTATCTTTCTACATTCATACCAATTTTTACTCATCTAACAAATTGGTCTGGAGATTGTTCCTGAAAAACATAGTTAACCAAAAAAAAAAAAAAAATCACATTTTTTTCCTGGCCTGAAAGTCAAGAAATTCTTCACAACTATTGTAGCTGCATATTGACTTTATTTTTAGGTGGCCTCTTAGAATACCTGCTAAGTTCTCAATGAAATAAAAATCACATTTATTTCCCAAAGAAGGAAGAAGGGGAAAACTATAAAAACTTAGATTTTAGATATGCATCTTTACTTAAGAAATTTTTTTTGTCATAAATCTCAAGTCTTATGTAATTGAAGTCAATATAAAAAAAAAATTGTGAGTAATAGAGTTAAGATGTTTCTCATGGTTGCAAAAGTTAATTTTTAAAAATTTAAGTATAGTTGATGTACATTATTAGATTAGTTTCAAGTGTATGACATAATGATTCAACATATTTTTGTGTGTGATTCAATATTTATATAGCTTACAAATTGATCACAATAGGTCTAGTAACCATATGTTCCCATACAAAGTTATTATTAATATTATTGACTATATTCCCTATACTGTATATTAGATCCCATGTTTTTTGTTTTTTGTTGTTTGTTTTTTTTTATAACTGGAAGATTGTTCTTCTTAATCTCCATTATTTTTTCTCTCTTCCAACTCTCCTGCCCCTCTGGAAACCATTAGTTTGTTCTCTGAGTCTAGGAGTCTGTTTCTGTTTTGTTTTGTTTAGATTACACATAAAAGTGAGACTGTATGGTGTTTGTCTTTCTTCTTCTGACTTATTTCACTTAGCATAATGCCCTCAAGATTCATTCATGTTGTGGCAAATGGCAGTATTTCCCCCATTTTCAATGGCTGAATAATATTCCACTATATATAGTATTGTGTGTGTGTGTGTGTGTGTGTGTATAATGTATATTACATTTTTTTATCTCTTCATTCATTTATGAAGACTTAGATTGTTTCCATGTCTTGGCTACTGCAAACAATGATGCAGTGAATATGAGGGTGCATATATATTTTTGAGTTAGTGTTAGCTAACTATTTAGCTAATTGCATTAGCTAAATAGCCAGAAGTGAAATGGCTGGCTCATGTGCTAGTTTCATTTTTAATTTATGAAGAATCTTCAGACTGTTTTATCTAGTGGCTGCATTGATTTACATTTCCACCAACAGAGCACAGGGTTTTCTTTTTCTCTTACTTTTCTCACCAATACTTGTTATTTCTTGTCTTTTTGATGACAGTCATATGCATAAGGTGATACCTCACTGTTCTTTTGATTTGAATTTCCCTGATGACTAGTAACGTTGGTACCTTTTCATGTGCCTATTGACCCTTTATGTGTCTTCTTTGGAAAAATGTCTATTCAGATCCTCTGCCCATTTTAAAACCAGATTGTGTTTATTTTTGTTTTGTTTCAATTTTGTTTTTGCTATTTAGTTATATAAGCTTTTAAAAATATATTTTGGATATTAAACACTTATCAGATATATAATTTGCAATATTTTCTCCCATTTATTAGGTTGTTTTTTCATCTTGTTGTTGGTTTCTTTTACTGTGCAGAAGGTTTTTACTTTGATATAGTTTCACTAGATTTTTAGTCAGGAAGAATAACCTCATAGGTTATAAGAGAAATGGCAAATGTGTTCATTTCTAAAACCATATATTATACAAAAATTACATTTTGTTTTAAATCAATATTTTATATCTCATTTGATATCACAAGAAAGGATTTTGGTATAATTAAAGTGCAACTACTATAAAAAAATACAGTAAAAAAACAATTTAAGTAAGTTATAGGAGATTAGATTAACCATGATGGCATTAGAGACATTCCCAGATCTCTCCATCTGAAACAACAATAAGCTGAACACCTAAAACTCAACAAAAAACACCCAAACTACACAACATCGTGTTTGAGCGTGGGATCTGCGCATAAGAGCTACCACATGTCAGAATCCTGGGTGTCAGGCGGTGGACTGACAAAGAAACAATGAAGCTGCCTCTCCAGCTGGAGCTCTCTGTGGAAAGAGGAGGAGAGGAGAAGGTGAGGAGAGTTCCATAAACAGCCGTGCCTGAGAGTGCTGTGAGCTCCATTCAAACAGCAGCAGTGCCCAGTCATTAGGGCAGAAGGCAGAGAAACAGGGATGGCAGAAAAGTAGAAATGGCAGAGAAACAACAGTTGATTTTTACCAACTGCAGTTGCAAAATGGAGGCTGAACCACCCCCATACCCTCCAAGACGGAACACCGCAGAGACCCAGAAGAATCTGAGTAAATGCTACTGAAACTGTTGCTGACACTGACAGGAACTGATATTGAGGGTAAGGAGCATAATTAAACATCTATAAGGAAAAAAAGAGACATTATTAACACTTTATATAAAGCAGAGATCCAAGAGACTTGGATGCCACCTATTGGAAAACAAACAAAAAAATACCTTATTTGTAACAGGCTAGAGTCTATTATATAATAAATCTTTTTTGTGGAAAAACAAAACAAAACAAAACATTTTGCTTCCTTAATGCCCAGGTAGAGAAATAGTCCATTAAACACAAACAAACAAGGTGACAAGGTGGCTCAGAAAGAAAGAGAAAAATCTCCAGAAAATAAACTTACACACATATAAATATGCAACTTTAATGACAGAGTATTCAGGATGGTACTTCTGAAAAAACTCAGTGAGATCCAAAACGAATTATATCAACAATTTCAGAAACTGAAAAAACAACTAGATGAGCAGAATGAGTTCTTTAGCAAGAAGATTGAAACCCTGAAAAGAAACCAAATAAAATTTCTGGAGATAAAGAGCACAATGCAAGAGCTAAAACATGAAATAACAAGCTTGAGAAATAAAATTAACCAAAAGGAGGAAAGAATCAGTGATACCGATGACTGAAATCTAGAAATAAATCAGAAAGAAGAAGAGAGAAACTAAAGAATAAAAAATAATGAAACAAATACAAGAACTAGCTGATATCATCAGGAGAAGAAACATAAGAATAATGGGAATTCTCAGAGGGGAGAAAAAGGAGCAGAAATTAGAAAACATTTTCAGACAAATAGTTAACAAGAATTTCCCAAATCTAAGGAATGAGCTGGAGTTTGGAATTCAAGAAGTCAATAGAACACCCAATTATCTCAACCAAAAAGGCCTCCATCAAGACACATCATATTAAAATTATCAAAAATCAACAACAGAAATAGAATTCTTCAGGTAGCCAGGGAAAATAAGATGACAACCTATTAAGAAAAAAAACATTAGATTATTGTCAGACTTCTCAGCACAAACCTTATAAGCCAGAAAAGAGTGGAATCAAATATTCAAACCATTAAATGAAATAAACTACCAGCCAAGAATAATGTATCCAGCTAAGCTCTCATTTAGAAATGAAGGAGAAATCAAGACCTTTCCAGACATATAAAAATTGAGGTAATTCTTTACTATGAGGCCTGTATCACAGGAAATTCTGAAAGAGATCAGCTCACCTAATGACACAAAGTGACCAAAAAAAAAAAAGAGCATAATTAGGAGTAAGGTGACTAGCAGACTGATAAAAGCGGAGGAGTGCAACCCTTACTACAAACAGGGCATTATAAGCTTAAAATAAGAAAAGATTTGCTATAACAAGATAGTAATGAATGTTCACAATACATAGGAACAAATTGAGACAAAAATGACTGAAAAGGGGAGGATTCAAAGATCCACATTCACAAAGGGAAATGGAGATAAGGCACCCACATAAGAAAAGGGACGACTGTATATATATATATATATATATATATATATATATATATATATATATATATATATATATACACATATACTGAAGTTCATAACATAAACAAGGACCAGAGGGAAAATCCACAAAAATCCACCAAAATAAAGACAAGGAAACATAGACCTACCAAAAAGTAAAAGAGAAAATGGCTATAAAAAGACCCTATATTTCAATAATCACCCTAAATGTAAATAGACTGAACTCACCAGTAAAAAGGCACATAGTTGTAAATTGGCTCAAAAAATAAAACCCAACCATACACTGCCTCCAAGAGATACATCTCAACTCTAAAGACAAATATAGATTCAAAGTGAAGGGTGAAAAATAATATTTTAAGCAAATGACATTCAGAGAAAAGTGGGAGCAGCAGTACTAATACCAGACAAAATAGACTTTGAAATCAAAAAGGTAAAGAAAGATACTAAGGAACACTTTATAATAACAAAGGAGAAGACATAACACTTATTAATATCTATGTTTCCAATCAGAGAGCCCCAAAATATGTAAAGCAATTACTAACAGAACTAAAGGGAAAAACAGACCAAAACACTATCAGAGTAGGGGACTTAAATACCCCACTGTCGGATATAGCTAGATCATACAAACAGAAAATCAATAGAAAAATAATGTCCTTAAATGACACATTAGGCCAACTGACATTTACAGAACCTTCCATCTCAGAACAGCTGCTTATACTTTCTTCTCTAGAGCACATAAAACATTCTCAAAGATTGACCCCATACTGGGATACAGAGATAGCCTCAACAATTATGAAAGGATTGAAATCATACCAACTATATTCTCTGATCACAATACTTTGAAACTAGAGATCAGCTGTAAAAAGAAAGCATAAAGAACCACAAATACATGGAGATTAAACAATATACTACTGAAGAAAAACTGGGTCAGAGAAGAAATAACAGAGAGTTCAAAAGTTACATATAATGATAGTACAACATATCAAAACTTTTGGGACATGTCAAAAGGGGTTATAAGAAGAAAGTTCACATCATTACAGGCCTACCTCCAAAAACAAGAACAAGCTCAAATAAACAACATAACTCTTCATTTTTAAAAAACTAGATGAAGAAGAACAAATGAAGCCTAAAGTCCGCAGAAGAAAACAAATAATCAGAATTAGAGCAGAATTAAATAAAATTGAAAACAAAAAATGATAGAAAAAATAAATGCAATGAAGAGTTGGTTCTCTGAGAAGATTAATAAAATTGACAAACCCCTGACTAGACTCACTAAAGGAAAAAAAGAAAAGATACAAATAAACAAAATCAGGGATGAAAGAGGAGAAATTACGATAGACACTGCAGAAATAGAAAGGATCATAAAAGAATACTATGAAAAAGTATTTAATACCAAATTCCATAACCTAGAAGAAATGAATCAGTACTTATAAAAATACAACCTTCCCAAAATAAATCAAGAAGAACTGGGGTCTACAGCCATTCTACTATGAACAAGCCTAACCCCTTGAAAGCTAAGCAGTGTCAGGCCTGATTAGTACTTGGATGGGAGACCTAGAAAGACCAGGTGCTTTAGGTGTAAAAAATAAAAATAAGTAAGAAATAAGGTATTGTAAACTGACAAGATCCTGCAATCTGTGAGGTAAAACCAAGGGTTGCCTCACCTAAACAACAACAACAACAACAATAACAAACAACAAAAAAAAAAAGAAAGAAAGAAAAAAAAGAAAAAAAAGAAAAAAAAGAAAAAAAAGAAAAAAGGAAGAAGAACTGAAAAATCTAAATAGACCGATCAACAGTATGGAAATTGAAACAATCAGCAAAAACCTACCAAAAATGAAAAGTCAAGGACCATATGGCTTCACCAGTGAATTCTACTAAACATTCAAAGAAGATTTAATACCTATTCTCTTCCAACTCTTCCAAAAAATTGAAGAGCAGGCAATACTTCCCAACTCATTTTATAAGGCCAATATACTAAAATCTGATAACACACAAAAATAAAACTACAAACCAATATCTCCCATGAACACAGATGCAAAAATCCTAAATAAGATACTAGCAAACCGAATACAGCAACATATTCCAAAGATTATACACCACGGTCAAGTGGGCTTCATCCCAGGAGCGCCAGGATGGTTCAACATATGCAAACAATTAATGTGATACACTACATAAACAAATTAAAAAACAAGGATCTTATGATCAGATCAATAGATGTAGAGAAAGCCTTTGACAAGATACGGCATCCATTTATGATCAAAACACTTCACAAAATCGGTATAGAAGGAAAGTACCTTAACATAGTAAAGGCTCCCAGCCAACATTATTCTTAATAGTGGAAAACTAAAAACCTTCCCTCTAATTAGGAACAAGGCAAGGCTGTCCACTATCTCCACTCTTATTCAATATAACATTGGAAGTCCTGGCAAGTGCAATCAGACAAAAGAGATATATAAAAAGCATTCACATAGGAAACAAAGAAGTCAAACTGTCACTATTTGTGGAAGACATGATTCTCTATAGAGAAAGCCATAAAAACTCCTCCACACTGCTAGAAACAATAAGTAAATACAATAAAGTCTCGGGATATAAAATCAACATTAAAAAATGCATAGTGTTCCTATATTCTCATAACGAAGTGTCAGAAAAAGAAGTGGAATAAATAATTCCTTTTGCAATTGCAACAAGAAATAATAAAATACCTAGGAATAAATCTAACAAAACTTGTGAAAGACCTATGTAATAAAAACTACAGACCCTATTAAAAGAAATTAAAGAAGATACAAAGAAATGGAAAGATATTTTATATGTTTGGATTAAAAGAATCAACATAGTTAAAATGACCTTATTATCTAAAGCATTATACAGATTTAATGCAATCTCCATCAAAATCCCATCGACATTTGTTAAAGAAATAGAACAAAAAATCATCAGATTTGTATGGAAGCACAAAAGACCCTGAATTGCCAAAGCCATTCTGAGAAAAAAATATATATATATGGCTGGAGGCATCACTCTGCCAAACTTCAAATTATACTATTAAGTGACAGTAATCAAATGACATGATATAGGCAGAAAAATAGACACATGAACCAGTGGAACAGAATTGAGAGTCCAGAAGTAAACCCATATTTATATGGGCAAATAATTTTTGACTAAAATGCCAAAAATATACAGTGGAGAAAGGAAAGCCTCTTAAAAATGTGGTGCTGAGAAGACTGGAAAGCCATTTGCAAAAGAATGAAACTAGACTGTTGTCTATCACCACATACCTAAATTAACTCAAAATGGATTAAGAACCTGAATATAAGACTTAAAACAATAAAATGCATAGAAGAAAACATAGGAACAAAACTCAAGGAACTTGAGTTTAAAGAGGACTTTATAAATTTGATTTCAAAGGCAAGAGAGGTAAGAGCAAAAATAAATAAATGGGACTACATCAAACTAAAAAGCTTCTGCTCAGCAAAAGAAATCATCAACAAGGTAAAGAGACAACCAACCGAATGAGAAAATATATTTGCAAGAAACACCTCCTATAAGGGCTTAATATTCAAAATATACAAAGAACTCATATGACTCAATAACAACAAAAAACAAACGATCCAATCAAAAGATGAGCAGAGGACCTGAACAGATACTTCTCCCTAGAGGACATACGAATGGCCAACAAATATATGAAAAGATGCTCAATATCGCTAGCTATAAGGAAAATGCAAATCAAAACCACAATGAGATACCTCTCAAACCTGTTAGGTGGCTATAATCAATGCAAAAAGTAATAACAAATGGAGAGAATGTGGAGAAATAGGAACCCTCATACACTGCTGGTGGGACTGCAAATTGGTACGGCCACTATGAAAAGCAGTATGATGGTTTCTCAAGAAACTAAGAATTGACCTACCATATATATGATCCAGAAATCCCTCTCCTGAGTATTTACTGCAAAAACTTAAAAACTCATATTCGAAAACATATTTACACACTAATATTCATTATTCACAGTGGTCATGACATTGAAGCAACCGAAGTGTCCTGCAATAGATGATTGGCTAACAAAGCTGTGGTACACATAAACAATGGAATATTACTTAGCCATAAGAAGAGATGAAATACTGCCATTTGCAACAACATGGATGGACCTTGAAATAATCATAGTAAGTGAAAGAAGCAAAACAGAAAAAGATGAAAATCACATAATATCACATATGTGGGACATAAACCTAAAAGCAACAAATGAACAGGACAAACAAAGAGAGACTTATGGACATGGACAATGGACTAGTAGTTACTAGAAGGGAGGGGGGAGAAGAAAGAGGAAAATAAAAAACTAAAATGTTAAAAAAATATATGTATATATAATATGAAAACATATAAATAAACTAGTATAAAAAAACAAATTAAGAGGCTATTAAGTATTTTACATTGTAGAGTCATAGGAAATATAATTTCTCTTTTGTACATTAAGTATTCAAATACGAAGAAGTTCTAAGATCCATTCCTAACTAAATGTTTACAAAAGTATGATGTTGGGATAGAGGTGAAATTTTTAGTGTGGCTAAGCCTCCTCTATTCATGATGAAAAATGGTATCCAAGGGCATACCCAAATACATGGTGCAGAGATGTTTTATTTGGCATAGTCCTCTACCTCACAAGTCTATTAACTGATTTTGTGAGCTATTGAGAATAACAGTGAGTAGAATCCCTGATCATAAGAAAAATGAATGCATTATTGACAGATCATGAGCAACTATAAATACTTGTTGAGCTCAGTTCTCTCAATGCCTTCTGACTGCAAAAGGAACTTTGTGTCATATCTTGTCTTTTAACTAGGGAGTATGTTTATACCTTCAAATACTTAAAGACAATCATTATCCAATGCTTTGTTTAGTACTTAGCTCTACTTCGCATATTTATTATCTTTAACCTTTCCTTATAGATTAACTAGTCTTAATTTTATTTCAAGAAAAAGGTGCTTGAATATGAACTACCAGTTTGAGAATTTATGGAAACTGAATGTTATCCAGTTAGACTTTGCAGAGAAAGGGGTCATTCAATTGACTTCAAAAATGGTTAAAAAATATGTAATAGATATATACCTTGCTTGTTTTCAGTTTCAACAACCAATATTGATGAGATTCAGGACTTACTACCCCAAAATATGGTACCTTGGTGTATTGAATATTTTAAGCTGAAAGAGTTTGAGGAAACAGCCAAAGTATAAGGTCATTTTGACCTTCTCCCTTTCTTGACCTTATTCCCCTAAACAGGGCAAACAACCTTTATGTAAGAGGTGGCTTCCCTCTGCCCAGAGAAAAGAAGCAGTTTTATCTCTGAAGACAAAGGAACACCAAAAAAAACCCCTAATAAACAGGTCAAGCTAAGTTTCTCATAATATATTAAAATTACTTCTTACTCCTTAACCAGTCATGTTCCTCCATAACTGTACACTCTTTATCAAACCTAGTATAAAATAGTCAGATCTAATTGCTCTTTTGGGTCTTTGGTTTCTTAAGAAGGCTCTTGTGTCACATAAAACTTATACTAAATAAATCTGCATGATTTTCTCCTCTTAATCTGTCTTGGTCAGTTTACTTTTATGACCCAACCAGGGGCTCTACGAGGGTAGAGAAAAACTTTTCCTCCCCTGGGAATGAATATATCCATTTTTCAGCTAGATTTGTGGGTGGAGAATACCTGATACTGAACAACGGAGTAAAGTGGCTTCTAGTCAATTCAATTCAGTCATTTTCACATATAGTAATTTGTTTTTTTTTTTTTGTGGGGGATGAAAAGAAAAATTCTGACCCAGAGATTGAGTCCATTCAGGTAATAAATTTAGTCAACCTGAGAAGAGAGAATTTAGGCTAATAGCTTTTCATGGCATCTCTTGATTCCTATATCATAGGCCTCTTGTACTTGAAATTATTATTATCTCTTCACTGAAGAGTGTAAAAGTTTCATTTCTGCTACATTTGCAATTTTTTTCTGGAGTTCATGGTTTTCAGGTAGAACAGGAAGAGAGAACACAGCAAAGAAAATAGATCTTTGGGATAGAGATATAAATCTATAAGCCCAAACAGCTTTAGAAGCCTGAGAACTGAACACAACTGTTTACATCACTGGCCTAGCCTTGTCTCAATTATTTGGGGAAAATTTCAAAAAATTTTTTGCAGTTAGTTTTTCAATAAGATAATTTTAGCCAATGTTTTCTATTTTTAAAGATTTAATACAGCAATGGTTGACCTGAGTAACACATTCTAAATTCTTTGTTTGTGTTGTAAGAAATCATAAAAGCTCTGTGCAACTCATTGCCTTTTCCAGGTTGTAAAACTAAGCCTAATGATAGAAAGATTCCTCGTGGTTTTTAAGAAAATTCTTCAATTTCATCTCATTGTGCTCAAAATACAGTCAAAAATTATTTTCATCAACTACAAAGCCTAATATGGTCTAACTTACTCTTCTCTGTTGAATGAATAAAACAAACAAACACATTGTCTTTTGACTATGAATTCTGTCTACTTAAAGATTTTCTTTTACAATTCTGGTAATTGACTATATGTAGTCAAATAAGCCATAGCTATGACATATAGAGTTTACTTCGGAATGGAAAAGAGAATTGCTTTAATTAAACATCTACCATTTTCAATAAATATCAGACGGCTTTGTGTATATATCACCCCAGTGAGTAGGCATTATTATCCTTATTTTTTAGTTGTGCCAATTGGGAGTTAGAGTAATTGAGTAATTTTCTAAGTTACCAAAGCTGGTAAGCAGAGTAGTTTGATTTCAAACCTAGATAGACCCAAAGAGCCAAAAACCATGATATTGAAATGGATCACCCTAGAAGTGCAGTCAAAACTTATGATACAAAGTGTTCACTCATTTTTTTTTTCAATGTTTATTCTGCAAGATGCTGAAGGCAGAATAAGAAAGCAAAATTCAGAAATAGCCCTTGTTGTCTGGAAGTTTATAGTATAATAGTATGTCAGATTTTTAGCAAATAATCATGATATAGATAATATGTAATATGTAATTGCTGAAAATAAAAAATATTTTCAAGAAACAAAAAATAAAATTCTATAAAAGTGTATTAAAAAGGAACTGAGATCAAAGGGTCAGAGAAGGATTTTCTGAGGTAGCAATAATTGATATCTAAAGAATAAATAAGAGTTAAAGAGATCAAATCAGGAAATAAAAGTAGGGTTATTTTTCCAGAAGAAGAAACAACATTTGTAAATATACCTTTGGTATATTTGGGAAAAACAGTGGATATAGAAGTTACAGAGTAAAGGGGAGAAGATTAAAAGATGCAGAAGGAGGAAGAGTAAACCTGAAACTAAAATTGCAAGGCCTTGCAGGTAATAAAAAATGTAGGTATTTACATGCAAAGTAAATCAGATCTTTTACTAATGAAACAATTATTAACTACTGAAATGAGTAGGCCAAGTCGAAGACAGTTGTGCCTTTAATGAAACTAGTATTGAGTAATGAGGCACTGGTACAATGTCACTGAATATATAATACAAGGAATGACAAGCACTTCTTCATTCATTTATTTATTTTTTGATAAATTTGATATATAAGGGCAAATCACTCATTGAATCTCTTATAAGAATCTTATAATTTAGTGAGGGAAATAATTTTTATGTAAGCATCTCTGGTTTAAATTATGAAATTATAAATGTCATAGATAGAGCTAGAGAAAAGTTGCTAAATCTAAAGGAAGACAGTGGTATTGGTGGTGGAAGGGACAGTTGGAGGATTACAGAAAGGTCCCTGGAGGAGGTGTTAGTTGAATTAGGCCTTAAAGAATGGGTCATACTAGAATGTTCAGAGGTGACAGAAAATGGCTTTCCAGCCTGGCATATAGTGAGTATAATGGGATAGAGGACTATTAAAGAGGAACATTATAAATACATAGATAAACTGGTGCCAGGGAGTTTCTTGAAAAACTGTAATAAGTAGGGATTATGTCTGAAAGATAGGGATCATCACATGAGGAAGACATAGGAACATGACAGAATTGCAGAAATTATATGGTTCTTTGTAGAATACACCTAAATACAGTTGAAAGAAATTTCTATCTGGAAATAGGAGGCAGCTTTGCTACAACCAAAAAGATCAGAGGCATACTTTTTTCGTTTTACTTAAAACAACAGAAATTTATTCTCTCATAGTTCTGGAGGCTGGAAGTTCAAATTTTATTTGTTGACAGGGCTGTACTTCCTCTGCAGGCTGTAGCGGGGAATCCTTCCTTCCTTCCTTCTTCCAGCTTCCGGTGTCTCCAGGTATTCCTTGGTTTGAGGCTGCATTACTCCAATCTCTACCTCTGTCTTCACACAGCCTTCTCCTCAGCCTGCCTCTATGTCAAATCTCCCTCTGCTTTTCTCCTATAACAACATCTGTCATTGGATGTAGACACACACAGGCCATTCAGGATTCTTGAGATTCTTAAGATTCTTAAGTTAATTATAGCTTGAGATTCTGAAATTAATGAGGGCTGCAAAGACCCTATTTCCAAGTAAGGTCACATTCTCAGGTCCTAGAAGTTAGGACATAGACATATCTTTCTGGGTCCTCAATTCAATCCACTATACCATGTGAAGAAGGAAAGAAAGAAGTTTTAAGACAGAAGCAGAGTACGTAAAGGCAAGGAAGTGTTTGAGGATGTGTTGGGTTCTGAGGATGAGAATTTCTCAAAACTTTTTAAAATATTAAATCTGGAACATTTTTCTTTACAATACTTGTTTCATGGATATTTTAAAACCATGCAATGCTATGATAACAAAAATGCTGATAAAAGTCTTCTAACTATAAGTTACCAATTTGTGCTAAATAGTTCTTCAGCATTTTATTTTTCAGCTACCCACTCTCAGCTTTTATTTTTCTAGTTCCCTGTAGCTTTTCTATGATATAACTCTTTGATGATTTATAGTACATTAAAACTTCTAGGAGAATTAAATAAGATATGTTTTCAAATACAACAAGGGCCTTGCTTTCTTGGAAAATACAAACAGAATGAGATGGATTTTGTTTAAAATTAGTCACTCTTCTGGGATCACTTACTGGATTCAACTGCAATTATTTTTTTGCTAAATGTTTCAGTATTTGATTTGAAACATCCTGATTTTGATATTACTGGAAAATATGAATGCTTGTGCTTAACTTTTAATTTTGCATTTTTTTTCTTATAATCTCACATTAGGTTTTATTCATCTGTCTTTTTAACATTTAAAAAATGCCCATGAGGGGACTGGCACTACTCTACATTCTGTAAAAAATGGGGAGATGGAGGTCCTGTCAAACACAAATAAAACACCATTCTATATTCAGTTGTTTGAGAAGGACTTAACTCTTTTTTTGGAATCATGGATAAGGAAGGCCATTGAAGAAGAAAGCTGCCTTTTACTTCAAAGATTGTTTCATACATATATGATACTCCCTGAGAGGCCAGTCAAAAAGAAATAAGATTCAAGTGAGAGTGGGTGATGAATAATATAACTGATAAAAAGTCTAATGTTAAAAATATCCCAACAGGAATAAACAAACAGCATCAGCTGTGTCTCATTATGCAGTCGCAAAGATTGTAGAGGGCAGGATGGGGAAGAAAAGGGAGGATCCAGAAATAAAATAAACACTGATTAATATTTGGAATGCACAAGGGATTCACAATCTAAGTAGAAACAAAAGCATAATCTCTATGCTGCTGATTTTGGGATCAGCCAGAAATAGACAGAGTGTGCTGTAATCTCCTATTGCATTAATGACTCTCAGAGTGTAAGTAAAATAATTCCCAAAGTGGCAAACATAACTCTTACAGTCTAACAAAATATTACATAGCAAATGATTTTTCTTGTTGTTTT
Source organism: Macroglossus sobrinus (assembly GCA_004027375.1). NCBI lineage: Eukaryota > Metazoa > Chordata > Mammalia > Chiroptera > Pteropodidae > Macroglossus > Macroglossus sobrinus. Next base: position 38,146 of record PVKZ01002008.1, read on the forward strand.
ATGAGGTACCTTACAATTATAACCAATTATACATATACGATACAGGTACAATAATACAAAGAGACATTGCATTAGTTAAAAAATGATTTTTAGAAATCTACTGTGCTACTAGTAGATTTTATTTATAAAAATAAAATCCTATTATAATGAAATAAAGGAAACAAGTGAATATACACTAAAATTGTTAATTAAGTAATTTGCCTGAGAGGTAAATATTATTGTATACTAACAGAAGATTGTAGAGATACATTCCTTGAGAGTTTAGAATCAGTGCTCAGGTATCAAGCAAGTATGTAGATTGTTAGAAGAAGGTTTTATTTAAATTTTATTTTATTATTTGTTACAAGTATACAGGACATTGATGAGAAATTTATATAGTTTATAAAACGATCCCCTAATTACCCATTCTCTCATTTGGCTCTCCACCTAGCCATTACATTAATGCTAACTTCATTCTCTATTCCGTGCTCCCCTTTCCCATGACCATCTATCAACTACTAATTTGTACTTATTTAACCCTTCACTCCTTTCTCCCAGCCCCTTAACCTCTCTCCCCTCTGGCCATCACCACATCGTTCTCTATATTTAAGAATCTGTTTTTGATCAGTTTGTTCTTTTTGTTCCTTAGATTTTTTTATATAAGTGAAATCATATGGTGTTTATCTTTCTTTGACTTATTTCACTCAGCATAATAACTTTTAGGTCCATTCATGTTGTTGCAAATGGTAGGATTTCAACTTTTTTTAATGGTTGAGTAATATTCCATTGTATATATGTCTGTTGATGGACATTTAGGCAACTTCCATATCTTGGCTATTATAAACTGTGCTGCATGAATGTAGGGGTGGATAGATCTTTATGAATTATTATTATTATTAATTATTATTTTGAATAAATGCCCAGAAGTTCAATTGCTGAATCAAAAGATATATCTATTTTTAATTATTTGAGAAACCTCTATACTGTTTTCCATAGTGACTGTACCAATTTGCAATCCCATCAACATTGATGAAAGTTTCCTTTTCTCTACATCCTTGCCAACACTTGTTTTTTTATTTATTGATGATAACCATTATGACAAGTGTGAGGTAATATATTATTACGGTTTTAATTTGCACTTTTATGATGAATAGTGACCTTGAGCATCTTTTCATATGTCTATTGGCCATCTGTATTTCCTCTTTGAAGAAATGTCTGTTCAGGTCTTTTGCCCATTTTTTAATTGAATTGTTTGTTTTTTGTTGTTAAATTGTATGATTTCTTTATATATTTTGGATATTAAACTCTCATCTGATGTTTCATACATTAATATCTTCTCTGTCAGTGGATTATTTTTTTGTTTTTTGATGGTTTCCTTTGCTGTACAAAAACTTTTTAGTTTGATGTAGTTCCATTTGTTTATTTCTTCTTTTGTTTCCCTTGCCTGAGGGTATATATCTGAAAAGAAATTACTGTTAGCAATATTAGAGAGTTTACTGCCTATGTTTTTTTTTTAGAAGTTTTATGGTTTTAGGTGTTACATTTAAGTCTTTAATTCATTTTGAGTCTATTCTTGCATATGGTGTAAGAAGGTGGTCTAGTTTTGTAAGAAGGAAGTTTAATTTTCTCAGATAGTCCATTTCTACAGTTACATAAATTATACTCAGGTATTTTAGCTTTCATGAGACTCTATTTTGTCATTTTAATGTGAAAATCCCATTTGCTTTTATATCTAAAAAAGACACATTCTATACTTGTAGGCTAGATTATAAAGAACAACGGAAAGGGTTCTGTAGAATTATACATACTCATATTTTGCAAAGAATCAGATTTCCATTTTATTGCAGAATTGCTGTTAGATTTGAGGTATTTTGAAGAAAAGTAAACTGCAGAATGAAAATAAGTATAGAACATTATTAATTTACAAAAAAAGGGAAGAAAAGATCAGAGAGATGGCAGAAAACCAATAAACAGACACATAATTTTGGTAAGCCTCAATACTATCAAAACTACTGAAATTTAAATATATACAATTTTATTCCCACAAACCACAGAAATTATAATGAATGTATTTTAAACCACCCAGATTTGAGAGACAGTCAACTATAAGCAAATAGAATATAATTTTGATATTTTGAAAGTTCTACTCTAAAGTTTATAAATCCACTTCAAGAAAAATTTGCTTCAAGGAAGTAAAACAATACTGGAAGTGCTATAATGTCTCAAAATGTAGCAAACACATGTTGATTAAAATCACAACTAATTTTTAAATTTCTATGTTACTATTAAACACTTTCAAATATAAAATACATTTTCTCCAACGCCTACATTCTAGAAAATATAAATCCTATATAAATCTGATGTGTATTAGTTTCCTGTAACAAATTACCACAAATTTAGTGAAATTTACTTTCCCACAGTGCAGGACACCAAAGTACACTGTGCTAAAATCAAGGTGTCAGCAGGGCCGTGCTCCTCTAGAGGCTCTATGGAAGTATTCATTTCTTTCCTCTTCTAGCTTCTGGTAGCTGTTGGCATTTCTTGGCCTGTGGCCCCAACACCCCAATTTTTAAGGCCAGAATTTCCAAATCTCTCTCTGCTCAATCTTTATATGATCTCCTCTGTGTTTATCAAATTACCCTTTGCCTCCTTATTATAAAAATGTATATATTGCATCTAAGTTTCATCTAAATAATCTAGAATAATCTTCCCAATTTGAGATCTTTAAATTAACCACATCTTCAAATCCCCTCCCCATATAAGGTAACATTACAAGTTTCAGGCATTAGGATGTGGATGTTTTTCAGGGGGCTGTTTCTTAGCCTATCACAGATATCAACAGGAGAGACCCTATATTGAGAGAGAAATATTTGTGAGATAAATATTTTCTTGACAACTATATTCTGGCACAATGATAAATAGAAAGTAAATGACAAGTCAGTTATCCTTGTCTTCACAGAGCTTACTACCTTGGAATGGCTAATAGCTTTTATTTCTCCATAAAGTAGGTGAAGAAGACATCTTTAGAGACTTAGAGGTGATTAGCAGAAAGTTTGAAGAATATAGAAAAGGAAATGAGAAAGATTGAAGAATATAGGAAAGGAAATGAGAAAGTTTGAAGAATATAGAAAAGGAAATGAGACAGGAAAAGAGAAAAGATTGGAACAAGTAGGATCTGAGATTATCTGAGGGTCCAGGTGTAGTAGTCATTGGTGTTCATCATATATTTTCAGCTCTTTACCCTCTGACTCCATAACTCATTTGATAACTCTGCAATGCATTGTTTTCTTATTGTTGTTTTTTTAGAATTTAAGGGAGAAAAATATTTTTTTCTTTACCTTCTTAGTTCTTAGATGAAACTCCTGTAATAAAAGAGAGATTAACAAGAGAAAAAAGAAAAAACAAAAAACAAAACAGAAGTTTATACCTCTGTATACATGAGAGATACCGAGGGGAAAATGAGCAGCTCCAGCTTAAATAACATTTTCAGTTGAATACAAAAGAAAAAAAGGTGTGTGTATGTATATGTGTGTGTGTGTGTGTGTGTGTGTGTGTGTGTGTGTGTGTGTGTGTGTGTAGAGGCTGGTGTTGGGGTGGTGATGGTGGTGATGAGTAAGTAGTTAAGGCAGGTTACCAGAAAAAGCAAGTGTAAGATTTTTTATGTACATTTAAGTCAGTGTCTTTTTTATTGATAAAAGTTTCTTATGATTCAGAGCCATCCTTTTCTACCTGATACAGAAAGGGAGACATCTGTACAAATAGAAATTACCTTTACAAAAGGGTAACATATATTCTGTTTTCAGAGCTTCTTCTGTGTCTACTCTTTCTCAAAATAACTAGCTCAAAACAATTGTTATGCCAAAAGACATACTTTGGGGTGGCATATTCTGTTATCATTCAGGCATCTATCATCACATCAATAAATTTTGTTTTCCAACACATAGCACTAAAAGATTATTTGTTATCACTTATAAGATGTATATTGTATGGAAATCAAATGCTAAAGTTTTTCTAAGTATTTGTCTATCATTTTAAATTAAATTAAAAATTTTAAAAGATGAAATATATGAAAGTTAACAAAAATGTACTGCTGATATTTTGGTATTTCAACATCTGTTCGTGTTCTGTTTTGTGTTTATTTTTACCTGGTCTTTGGAAACAGATGATATATGTTTCTAATGTGCAATTATCCAGAAAGTATCTTAACAAACATAGAAATTAACCAAGACTATATATCTACTCTTTTTCTTTATTATTCCTTACATATTTTAGTACTTATCTCTAGAAAAATATAAGGCAGGAAAAATTTATAAAGTATTCTCAAACACTATTCCTCTCCTCATTTAAAAATAAACTGAATAAGGAGATAATGCCTAAAGCAAAACCAGTTTACCAAAAATTCATACTTTCTTTATCCACATCCTAGCCAATGACTTTCTGATCATCTCAACCTGCCACCCAGACTAATACCTCTGTGCTACATTTATTCTGTGTTTACATTTTTAGCCTCTTTATATGCCAGATAAACCCAGATGCTCCTCACCTTTCTCTCACTAAATCTTTTTCAAATTTCTGTAATATAGGAGGGAGTAATATATTTTGTTAACAAAATTTGTTAATCTATTTTTTATCCCTCTGCATTTTGCTGTATCTCTACTCATATTTAAGGAAATAATTTGCTGTGAGTTTCTTGCTTCAGAAGAGGAATCTGTAAAAATGAAATGTGGAAAACGTTTGTTGTTGTTGTTGTTGTTGTTGTTGTTGTTTTGTTCCAACACCTCAGAATGTAAAAATATTTCTGAGCATAAACACAGTGGCGATGTAATCAAGAGAATGGAAAATAAATAATTTCTACTCTTGGCCTACTATTCTCTCTTTACTATCAAGCTGAGCAAAGAGAAGAATGTGTGCTCCATTATCTGGAACCACTCTAGAAGAGGCAGAAAAATTCAAGAGAAGGATAGAACTAAACTAGAATTTCTCTGAGTGCTGTTGAGATTTTGGGAAAAAATAATTATTTGTTGTGAGAAGCTGTCTTGTGCACTGTGGATTGTTAGAAGCGGTCCTGGCCTCTATCAAATAGAAGTCATCATCACGCCCCTTCCCTGATTATGACAACCAAAAATGTATTCAGTACTACCAGATGGCCCTGGAGTGAAGTTAGGGAGAAAAAAAGCACCTTCACACCTTCACTTGAGAACCACATATGACCTAGCAGACGACCCCAATACTAGCTTTTTATTCTCACACCACTGGAATATTGAGCCTCATTCAGTGTCTCTCAAGAATTCTTTGAAGGCTGAGTGATAACTTCTCAGGTGAGCAAGCTTCTAAGGTAAGCTAGCTCTGAATATGTATTCAAGATATGTCCGTTACTTATCCTGCAATAAAGTCTTTAAGTCTTTGCTTTCTTTTATCTCATTCACAATGACTTTCAAATCAATTTTTCCCTAGTGACTAAAGTTGGATTACAGAGGAGTATACACTTTTTTTTTCTTTTTAAGAGAATTCATATACATTGCTGTATGATACTCCAGAAAGTTTAACACATATAATTTTTTTTACCTAAGAGTTTTTAAAATATTTTCTCATATCAGTTAGCTAATCCATTATTCTACTTGATGTTGATTACTTAAATTTAAGCAGTTTCTACTGCCAAACATAATTGAGGTTATTAATAATAAACACTACTATGTAAAAAAAAAGCTGCATAAACATAAAGATAAATACAGATTAGAATTAATAGAAAGAAAGTGGTAACTAACTTTTTAGAACTATAATTTAGCATTATCCACCTGAGTTTTCTGGTAGGTAGAGAATAATAATAATAATAATAATAATAATAATAATAATAAAGGCACTAAGACATTATCATATCAAAATCAGATCAGATCATTTTTCATGGTAATCCCTAAAGGCTAATGGAAAAAATGGATTTTGACCTGTAATAATTTTGGAATCTTTGCAATCATATTGTCTATTTCAAAACAATAGGTTCACATTTGTACTACTGTTTAAAACAACTAGGAATTGGCTATTCTCATTTATTAACAGTATGTACAGAGCCTTTTCACACACTAAAAATGTTTTTTTAAACACTAAGATTTATTTTGTTCTATTTATAATTAAATTTTTGTAGGGTTTTATATATAGGAAATATGTGCATGATAAAAAATATTCAAAGTCATACTCATGTAAAAAGTTAAAAATAAGTCAACTTTCTCTTCTCAAGCCACCTCTCAGTTTTTTCAGAGGTAGTTACTATTAACAGCTAGTTACATCTTTTTCAAAAAATGTTTTCTGCATAAACAAACTGGCATATACAATCTCATTGTGAACATGGTATTACACTCTATATAAAATTGCAACCAAGGAAAATAAAGAGCTGTAGGAATTTTTCAAGTAAAAATTAACTTTTATTTATAAGCTTGATTTTAATTATGACCTACATTTGACCATTTAGTCCATGTCCCTGGGGCATATTGATCTTGGGTGTGCAAATAGGGACAGATTAAAATTCATGTAATTTATTGTGTGGAATTTTACTTCAGCCTAAATTTTAGTGTTTTTAGTTCCCTTAAGTGTCCTCCATGTGTCCTTTGGAGTTCATATGTTGTATCTCAGCTGTGTTTACACAAAAGTCTTCTGAGCCTCCCTTGTCAAACTAAAGCCTGCAGCCTTCGGTCTGATCTTGGAGCTGCGTTAGGCATTTGGATAATTCCTTTGTTGTTCACAAATAGGTCATCTACTTTTCCACCACACCTTTTTCCTAAGAACCTTCATTGTTTCCTGCAAATACAGCTCTGGGGGCATTGCTGTTCTCTTGGAGCATGGCTGGTTCTATGGAGCCCTCAGCACAGCTAAGCAATGTGCAGCGTTCTCTGGAGAACTGAGAAGATACCAGTTCCACTTACAGTTTCTTACAGGTTCTCTTGCCAACCCAGCTTCCCTCCAGATTCAATACATTACGAAATCACAACACTTGTTTTTTTTTTTTTCCCCCACAATTAACAGTGCAGAAGAGTCCTACATATGTTGAGCATTGTGTTTGGATATTGTCTCTGTTTTTGATTCTCTTTTCATTCAGGAGGGCAGTTCACAAACAAGCTCCATATACAAATAAACTCCTTCACCAGGCTATTAGATATAATGGCTTGACACAAAATAAATGTAATTTATATTTAAAACTAAATATACTAATGACCTCCTTCTATATCTCACCCTCTTCTTTTTTTCTTTTTCTGTTTTTTGTACTAGTACCATTGGAAAAGGGGAAGAAGAGAACACTTTATAATAACTTTGGACACTCCTCTCCACTTCATCTTCCATCTTCAGTTAAATCTCAAGGATTACTATATGTTTCTTGCTACATGTTGCCAACAAGACTACTTAGTCCAGCTCTGATTTTCTTTTTTTTGCAATAGCTAGACATGTTTTATTGTTATTATTGTACACACAACTCAGGATGTCTTTGTTTCCATGGTAATCTATGATGGCATTTCCCAAAGTTATTTATCTACACAGCATTTTAAAAATCATAACATTTTGGGAAAATGTTAGCTAAGATTTTGAGTTATAATGATAGCATCTAGCAATACTACATTAGGCATACAGACTTGCATTTTAAAATGTTTTTTTACCGAAGTAAAAAAAAAATATTTTGGTGGTATAAGTCTAATTCTTGTTTTATTTGGGTGATTTTGAGTCTTTCTTCTCTATCATGTTTCTTTCTAGCTTCACACCTTCATAGTTTAGCTGTAAAATTGATAGCCCCAGGAATGGAGAATTCCTCCTGCAAAAGAGATCACTTTTCAGCTTTGTTTCATAGCTGACTTTTGTGAGTCATAGAAAAACAATAGTATCCATAACCTATATACCATATCAAAAACCAATTCTATCAAACAAGGACACAAAGCTTGAATAACTTTTGACACACATATAGAGATAATAGAAAGCCCAGCCTTTTAATCCTGAGAGAATGAGTCAAAAAGAATGAAATGGAGGGAGGTAACATGTGTGTTAATCTCCCTTTTCTGAACAAAAGTATTAGAGGGAGAAATAAAATTAGCTTAGTTGATGAGAACATCTAAAGAAAAAGGAATTTTTACCTAGTAGCCTTTAGAGGTTTATTGATAGATAATATACTGTAGAAAACTTGCCTCTTACCATTTCCCACTCCAACTTTGGGAAGTAGCTTCACAATAAATATTAGTTATTTCTGTTTATGCAGAAGTTTGTCTGTTTTTCTTATTTCCCTTCTGATGTTGAAGGCACTCAGAAATTCCCACTTACTCTCCAGCAAGATAAGCTTCTGTCAAACTGTGTATGGGAGGGCATTGGTGAGCTTGCTGGCCCTGATAAAATGATTTTGACCAAGGGCAGCAGGGCAAGAGGTTAAGCCTATTTTTCCAATATAAGACTGAGTTAGTAAGGGTAACTTTATGAGAAATAAAAGAGAACCGATTATACAGGCTCAAGGAACAAGTACAAATGAAGACCAACATATTTAAAAGCAATAAATAATGATAACAAATCATTAGAGGTCATATTTAGATTTATAGTTGTAAGGCTTCTTGGAGCTCTGTATCAGACCACAGTAATGTCGAAGTCAGCATAAGCCTGCTTCTCTCCCTGTTCTTTTCTGCACATCATCATGGATACTTCACATTCTACAAAGGCCCTCATCCAATGCTTGAGGATACTCCAGCTTACATATTTAAACTGCATTCAGGCTTGCCAACTACCCTTCCCTTGGCTACCTCTTAGACCTAAGGGTGCTATATTATATTTTTATGAAGCACAGACTTGGTTAAAACAACCACATTTATCATCTCATAGTTTCTTTCCGTTAGGAGCCAAGGCATAACTTATCTGGGTTCTGAGTAGAATCTTACAAAGTTGAAATTGAGGTGTCAGCCTAGCAGCAGTCTCATTTGGAGGTTTGAATGGGAAAAGGTCTGCTTCCATATTCTCTTAGCATATCGGCACAATTTGTTTCCTTAAAAGTGTAGGGTTTATGACTTGCTTCTTTAAAAACTACAGAAAAGTAAGACTCTATTATGAGTCAGTTAGTAAAAATAAATCTTATATACCATAAAGTAATCATAGAAACGACATGTCATTGCCTTTACCATAAAATGTAATGTAGTCACAGGAGTGACATTCCATTACCCTTGACATATTCTACTGTTTGGAAGCACTTGCAGGTTCCACTTACACTCAAGGGTGGGAATTGGGAATTACACGAAGTGATAACACCAGGAGATATTGATCACAGGGCTAGTTTAAAGTCTGTCTGCCCCAGGTTTCTATACAAATAGTATGGAATGCTCTTAGAAAGATGGATCCTGAGAGGTGGCTTGTGCACAGCTTGGATATGAGTTCAAGATCCATTTGGGCAAGGAATACTGGGAACTTATGTACTTGGCTATGTTTTAAAATGTGAGCACCTAGGCTTCATGTTGTCAGTCCTTTGACTCAGAAGACTCCTCATGGCCAGAATGGAGCCCTTTAAACATTGGAACAAAGGCAGAGGCTTTCTTCCCTGAGTCTAAAATTAATATCGGCCACTATTTTGATCACCTCACACTTGGGCTGTGGGTGACATCACTGCCCTAGGGTGAGATATAAATAGGAAGACATAGGTCACCATCACTGAGAAGGACAAATGAAACTCAGGAGCAAAGAGATTTCCATGTGAACACAAGGCTTTCTGCTCCACCTCTATGAAAGAAAACAATGAGCTCTTTTATGTAGCAAGATGACATCTTGAGAACATGTTGGATGAAAGCAGCAAAGTGAGTCAACATTTATCTGAAAGGGATTGTCTAAAACTGAAAAGAATCTGCATAGGCGAGGTAACACATAAAAATAAATTGAAAAATTAAAATTACTCTATTTACCATTAGTTTGGAAAACACACAAGAAAAATCACATAAGTTGTAAAAAATTAAAATCTTTATTTGCTTTTTTGATACAGTACAGATAAATACTTCATCCCCACTATATCAACTTTTAACTCAGAGATTCCAACTTATCATACTGTTTGTCATTTTATCCTCAACAATTTTTAACTCTTTCCTGGAACTTGACCACTACCAGAGGTTTGATGCAAGTCCAAGTCTTATGCAAGGCCAAGATATTTGGAAGTTTCTTGATGCTATTAGATATTTTAAAACACATTTATTTGTATTACTTTTCTCAACTCTGTTTCTACTTCCAAGCTTAAGTTTTTAACTATGTTCATTGTAATTCTTGCTGTTTATAAGATGATTTTTACTTCCATGTTTGTTTCCTTTTCCTTTTCTATGTTTTCTTGTTTTTTTTATTTTATTATTTGTCTTTCTTATTAATTTTTAATTTATTTTTTCTCTTTGATATTTTGTCTTACAAGAAGTTCATAAAGATTTTTTTGATAACATTTACATGAAAGGTTTCTTTTTATTTTCTCACAGTTTCTTATTTTAATAAGTACTCTTTATTTATATTCCTTTTTGTTTTTACTTTGCTCCTTTTATGTTATAATATTTTTATCTAGTTTGGGTAAAGGTTTCTTCTGATTATGATTTATTTTTTAATGCAGTCTGTTCTGTCAGGATCACCTCTTTGCTGAAAAAAAAGAGATTAAAAAAATCTTTTTCAGAATACTTTTTTATGTCATTGACGCTGAGCATATGTATACATTAGCTACTCAATACTGGAGCATTTTGGGCAAAAAGTAAGCTTGGACCAGAGTAAGTCATTTTCTCATAAGCTTTGTATTTTTGCAAATTTCTTCAGTGGCCTATGGCCAGCTATTGTGACATAGATTGCCCCCTTCACTCTATCTAACTTATAACCTGTTCATACACATATTTGTTCCTCATTTGGTCTCGCCCTTTGCCACTCTGTAGTTGGTATAAAGCATACATATTTTTCCATAATCCATTCAGATACTTAAACTTATCTCAAATAAGCAATTAGTCATTAATTGTTTTGGTCATAGACATTTTAGATTTGTGCTACTTGTTTTTACATATACAGATGCTAATATTGACATAAACATAAACAGTCATAGACAGAGTCTAGACATTATGCCAAAAATTGATCTTGATATCACGGTTCTTAACAGTTATTTTATAGGTTAGGGTTTCAAGCTGTGTTGGCTTTTCATACTTTCATTGAAGATAGCAAATCCTTGTTTGAGCTTCATGCATTTTGTGATTTTGATAGGCTTCAGAGAGAACAGTGAGATAGCAATACCTTTACTCTGGCAACTCTAACCGTAAGTCTCTTATACATATATTTTTAAAAAAAAACCCTAAAATCTAAATTTTTAAAGAAAAAAATCTTACCTAAATTTTATTTATTTATTTTATTTTATTATTATTTTTTATTTCAATGGCCCTCTATTGACATAATGAAGAACACTACTATTTAAAAAATATTATTAAGAAGACTAAATAAGTAGCTTGAAAGACTTTGATTAGTACAAGCTCTCTGTAGTAAATAATGGGTTTAAATATTCCCAATGAGTCTACAGTGCAAAAAACTGACTGACCTCTGATTTATCCATATTCATGAATTTATTTTTACTTAGCTACTATTCCTAAGCAAAATCAGTCTTTGACTATATATACCTATTTGTAGTAATGTAAAGCCAGAATTCAAGAATCTCAGAGGTCTTTCCCTACTGCTCACTCAATAAAAAGTGTATTTTGAATATGACTACCTGATATTTTTATCTCTAGTGAAAGAGTGATAAAATGCAAAGACAACTTCTCTCTAATGTGTATGGTAAGAGCTAATCTAGGGCTAAAGATTTAGTGAGCTTCATGAGAAAACTGCAAATATTTTCATTTTAAGTCATTTCTTTTGAGATTGAATCTAAAGTTCCAAATACTGGTACTACAAGCTGCTATTTTAATTCAACATTTTTGGACCACTTACTGTTGTCTCATCATCTGTAGGGAGCATTAGCTCGTATTCCTTAGTGTTACTAGTTTTAATAGAATGAGTTAAATTTCTATGATGTGTTTCAATAAAATGAACATGAATTTTATAATGATCATTTTACTAACTCTAATACAGGCTGATTATAATGATCTCTTTTTCAAGAAATAAAGAATATATAAGTTCAAGAGAGGGCAAATATTCACATAAACATTCCTGCTTTATTGTAGTGAAACATACTACATAATATGACACTAATACTTATATGCTTTTAAATTAAGAATTAAGTTTAAATATCATTTTTATCACCTAACATGATTATGAAAAAAATAAAACTGTATGTGCTATAGTTTATGACCCCATTTTATTTATTTATTTTGCATGACTTTCATTTTAGAGACAAGAAATTTAAAGTTTAAAAGTATCAAGTAATTTCTATAAGATTACATTGCTAATGAGTGGCAGTTTCAGGGGAAATAATCTGTATCATAAAAGAGTTTTGAAATTTTGAAAATGGCAGCTAGAGAGGCTAAGATAGGAAAATTAAACTTGAATGAACAAATGTCTTGTGAAGTAACTAGTAAGTTATCCCATTTTTCTTTTTTAATTGGTGCTAGCTTGATGTGTTGAGAACACCATTCTATTTTAAACTTACACAGGAACTTACTGATTGAGTGAATTGTATATAAAGGAAGAATTATTTCACTAAGTTGCAGAAACCAAATCTTTAGGAGAAATCCATCTTTGTAATTCTGCCATTGGATATAACTAAGGATGGGCGAGGCTCCTTATAGAAAGTGTGATTAATATGTTTACTCAATTCTTATATTGTTTTCCTTATGACATATTACTTGGAAAACTTTAAGATATAATATAGAAAAGGTATTTTACCTGTCATAAAGAAAGTTATAGCCTCTTAGAATAATACTTTGTTTAATAGAATTTGGCATATTACTAGTTCATTTTAGCAATCGACAGATGGAAATGGAGAAAAAGTAAAAGAAATATTAAACAGGGAGACTTATTTCCATACCCTAAATTCTTGAGTTTAATGAGTCTTGAAATCTTGAAACACACTAACAGTGCATAATGAATGATAAAATTCATTCATACTTGATGTCATACTTTTATGTCATAGCTACAAGTATTAAGTAAAATGAAAAGTTTGGCTTACATTTCAGCTCTTAAATATGTTTTCATTCTGACTGAATCATTGTCTCAACTCGATGTATTTGGGTTTATTATTCTCAAAAGCCTATATTTACTGCTGGATTTTTTATAGTTGGCGATTATCCCTTTAAATGGCATAAAAATAAACAGGTCATTAAAGTAATAGGTGATCAACTTAAAATTCTGTATTCACTGTTGTTTTGCCAGTTCTTCTAAAAATACCTATAGATTAAAAGAGCTGTGAACTAGTTGTCTAACACTGAATAAGAGCAGCTTAAAGTTTAGTAGCTTAAAATAAAACACATTCATCATCTCACAATTACCTCATGGATTGTTAGCTCAGGAAATCAGTTTTCTCTTACTGTATCCTCTGATTCTGAAAATATCACAAAGCTGCAGTTGTCTCAAGACTCTTCTGTGAAACATCTTAGTCCATTGTCAAAGGAGGATTCAATTTGTCATGAGCTTTTGGTCTGAAGCCTCACTTCTTCATAAGTTGTTGGTTAGAGGGTCTTTTCAGTTTTTGTCATGTGGGCTTTCCTTAGAACTTCATACACTATATGAAGAACTTCATACACTATTTACAAGAGGGCAAGAAAGAATATCATCGACAAAGAATTCTAGCAAGATGTAAGTCATAGTCTTTTGTAACTTAATCATAGAAGTGACATCCTCTCATTTTTACCATATTCCATTTATTACAAGCAAGTCACTAGATCCAGCTCACAGTCAAGGTGAAGGAATGACACAAGAGTGTGTGTACTAGAGCAGCCAAGGCTCATTAGGAACCATTTGAGAAGGTTACCTATCAGAGACTGTATGTTTATAGCTTTCAGGAAAACAAAAATTAATTTCTTTGTTTAGCATTTACCTCTTTTTTTCTTTTTACTTGTTTTAGACTATAAATTATTATTATATCAGTCAACATGTTAACAAAAAGTAATAGTAAATGTTTTCTTTCTTTGAACAAACATACATGTTTCATTATGGTGAAAACCTGGGGAAAAGAGAAAAAAAATAGAGTTTGTTTTTGAGCCTTATAATTTTCCTGGAAGGACTAGACTATAAAATTTTTATATTTAAGAATTATGTAGGCATTAAGTTTTATAAGTATCAGATTACGTTCTCTTTTTCTTTTTGTTTCTTGAGATTTTGAGGTTTGTTATTTTAACTCTTCACATAATTACAATACTAAAGAGCTATTTAACATATTGTAAATAATGCATAAGACAAGAGCAGAAGATAAACTTTGTTTGCCCTTAACTTGATCAAAGATTGCTTGAGCCTTAGTTGCTGTTTAAACATCAATGGGAGGATTGACTCTTGAGCTAATTGGTTGTGAGGACTGGTTGGTGACCATGGTGAAAAGGCTATTATATAGGGGCTAACCCTACAGAGCACAATTTGCTTTAGCAGAGCTGGTACCTGCCCAGTCAGACTTTAGAGTGTGTTATCCTCAGATGTGGCCCTGGGTGGTGACCTGGCTGGGTCCAAAGCAGTCTACCAGGTGTGCCAGCTCTGGGCCTCCTGGAAGGGGCTCTACTACAGGCCAAGTTCAGCTGCAGACTATGTCCTGCCCAGGGCCACCTGGCAAGAGTCACCAAACAATCCATATATGATACCCCCACATTGGGCTTGTAAGTGTTTCAAGAGTCCAAGCCACAAACTAAGACCGGCTGCCATTAGTTTTGGGGCTACTTAGCAAGAGGTATAGGACACAACGAGGCCAGATAATGTTTTTGGTTTTGGTTTTAGGAAAGTCCACAGTATGAGCCAAAACAGACCATTTTTTATGGAAAAACCACTGAAAATGGTTTAAAGTTCACAGGCTGGGTTTCAGGGAATCACCAGGTTGATGGAAACTCATATATGGTGGCATCCTGTACCTGAATGCCAGGAATGGGGAGTGCTCAACAAAGAAACAATGGATTCTGCCAGCACTTCTGCTACACCTCCAGCCTTCGCTCTGAAGCCAGACAATTTATTTCTTCCCTGTATGTCTCTGGCACCCTTCAAGCTGCTGCTGCCCCAATCTGAAGTCCAGATTGAGTGAGACTGTCATTGAGCAAGATTGTGTGTGGGTCCTTTAAGATGAACGCCTGGGATTCCAGCCACTCTCTGTCTCATCAGCCAAAATCTTTGCTGGTTTTCATAGCTAGATCTCATGAGAACTTCTGTCACATATTTGTTACTCCCACCAGTCTCAAGGTAGCCTCTATATGTCCTCAGTTGAGGAACTTCTGTTCAGCTAGACTACAGGTGACTCTCAATGATGGTTGTTTTGTTATTAGTTGTAATTTTTATGTATTCATGAGAGGAAGCATGCTCAGAGAAGGCAAGCTCCACCGTCATGAGAGGAAAATCTTCACTGTGCCTTAATTAGTTGATTTGTTGTGAATCTCTAGAAAAGATTAAGTCAAACCTAATAGGTGAAATGTAATCAAATAAATGTAACATTCTAGCTTGAATGCAAAACCCTACTTAGGTTTTAGAAGATAGAAGTTATATAATTTGACTTTAGTAATTTTAATTGGCAAGAAATTACATTATATGCCTTCCCCCCAAAAAAGTAATTCTAAGTTTAGTTTACACTAATGGCAGTATGATACATGCAATATAAAAAATGATGATACAATTATGTTCTACTTTACATGCAACAGTATAAGTTGTTGATATTATACATTTGGAAGGCTGACAACATAGACCAAATTAAGAAGAGAAAACTGACACCAGGAAGGCGGCTTGATAATCTTGTAGTGGATGTGAGTATTTGGAACAGGTGGAGAAAAGATATATAAAAGGGGAGTCCTGAAGAAGAAGAAGAAGAGCATGTAGAAAGTTCTATACAGTTCCAAAGTTACAAAAAACAGTAGATGAAAGTAACAGTTTTGATTCTGATAAAATGATAGACTTTTGTAATAAGAACCTTTGGGAAATGGAATGTATTGTTTTGTAAGGAAACAAATTTTGCATAACAGACCATGTTTGAGCAGAACTCCAGATAGTCAAGCATTAAATGAGTCCTGAAGTTGATGATACTTAGTTCTCTTATAATCTTGAACTTTTATGTTCCTTAAAGAGGATAGAAGAAAACTGATGGATGAAGAACTGGATTCATGTTTAATATAGAGATGGTATTTATTTAACATGCTAAAAAAACAATGGAATTTACATTCCTCTTAATGTCATGGAAGAGGCAATGTCAATAAGCAAATAAAATTTAAAAACTTGATGAAAACACACAGTGAAATATATAGGAACCAGTAGAATTTTTAATTTAGGAGAAGGCAAAAAATAAATCAAGCAGCTAAAGAAGTCAGGACTCAAATCTCAAAATAATAAACTCAAGCTGAGAGAAGCTTTGGCTTAATATTGCATAAGCACATAAGAGAAGTTGTTGTTCACTGTGACCTTCACACAATCTGGACAAAGAAAAGACAAGAACAGCCCATATCCTGGTATAAATCAACACTCAGTGTGTTGTGCTGTCTAGGAAGAAGGACTAAAGGAGGTAGAATAATAAAGGAAAAAGTCATTAAACTCATACGAAAAAAGTTCCAGCTATGTATCCGTTACGATGGTATCAATGGGTTGACTGTGAAATGTTTCAAACAAGTGGGATTTAAAATGGTGATATTTGAGGAGCACATATTCATTCACCTTGAAAGTTTTAATGAGAAAAGCAAGAGCAACTAAATGGTCACTCAGCGTAACCAGTCATATCTGGAAACTTTTTTCCAAGTCACCAGTGTATGCCAAAATTTTTGGCTTTTAAGGACACACTGTTACAGAAATGTCTGATAACATTTCTCACTGGTTTCATTTACTTGGTAAAGAAATAAGAAAATAAGCAAGAAATGAGAAAATGAAATATGAAGAGAATTGCTATTTCTTCTATAGTATTTATTAATTGATTCTGTTTTTCCTTTTGGATTATAGCTTATTAGGGACAACAAAGAAATTTATGCCATGATAAAAGTCATACATTTTTTGGTATCTGCTTAAAGAAACTGCATTACTGGAGAGGCTTAAAACAGGCATTTATAATTAAGGTAAGTGAAATTGATTATCCAGCATATGGTGTAGGGCCTTTAGGAAACCTATCCTGGGTAAATTCCCCTCATTGCTATACCATCCTCTACCATTTTACATTTTTATTATGAGAAGTTAGAACCAACTAATAGTTGTCTGTTTTCCCCTTGATCATATAAATATTTGTGTTTACCTTTCCATATTTCACATGTAGAATTTATATTATTTTAATAACCAAATTATGTGTTGATGTCGAATTATGTGAAAAAAGAATGAATCAATTTATCCTTGTTTTCAAGATATAAGAAACACCAAGTCCATCTAAGATTTTTCTATATGAGAGATTGTTTAAGGCCAACAGTAAAGTAAAATGATCAGATGTGCACACAGGGGGAAAACATTCCAGAATCAGAACTAAAGTGTATATTTGTAAGGCTGGTTGTCATAAATCTTTTCTGAAAATAAATTTACCAGTTGCCATTCAATATCACTTATTGAGCTAATGAGATTAAAAAAATGGGAATGTATAGCTATGGTAAAAGGTATTTTTAACATAATAAAGCGTATATTTTTGCACTGGAGGTGAGATATCACATTGTATTTATACAGGTAAAAGATGATGAGAGTATGAGCTTTTACAATGGAAGTAAAGTTGGAGGATTAAGAGAAAATTAGGTAATTAGAATAACTTTTCTATATTGGCTTTGAGAATTACTCTTAGTTTCCCCTTTGTTCAATAATAAGTTTTATGATATAAGGCTATGGAAGTGGAGCTAATATTTTAAAAACAAAAAGAAAATATTTTTACTATTTTTGAAGCCCTATAAGTACAGAACTCAACTTTTATATGTTGTGGATAATCATTATTTCTAAATTAGTATTTACTAAAGAAAAAAAAAAACAACAAAAACTAAAGTATATTAACAAAACTATTTAATGTTTTTTTATATGGGGTTTAGAAAGAAGGAACATTTGGTAAATTAAGAATAACAAAAAAGAATGATAAAGGAAAAAAATTAGTAGATATATATATGTGATTGGTTACAATTATCACATTTATCTCTCTCGGTTTTGAACTGAAGAAAAGAACTCATTAAGAGAAGATTACGAAATTTGCTTCCTTTACCTTTCTTAAGAGCTTTAAATTATTTAAATGTGTTATTTACCTTTTTTCTTCTCTTGCACAAATAATGACACATTTATTTTGATTATAACCATCCCTAAGTGAAAGGAAAGCCTTTATACAAAATCTCAATCTTAAAATCATTAGCAAATCTTTCACTATAGTTCTGTTTTATATCAACTATTTTCATATATTTTTTTACTTGTAGCTAATTTGTTATTATGTTATTAATATGAGCAGTCTCCCTTCCATCTCATTTTAAAAAAGCAGTTTTAATCTCTTCTCCCTGCATTTCTTATCACCAAAGAAACATATTCAGTAGCAGAGATCACAGTAGAACTGTCTTGAATTACTAAAATTTTGTTACTTCGATAAAATTTAAAGGTAAATAATAAATTATCATTGAATACTACACCTTTCAAAATAAATGAGCTGTGCTCTTTTGAAGATTTGTGTAGGTAACTTCATAATGTTTTTAAACTCAACTTCCCTGAGATTTTGCTATGATGCAGATATGAAGCTTAGGAAGCCATATTTCTGAGGCAGAACATAGCAAGAACAAAAATAAAGAAACAGGTAGACCACCTAGAAACCAGTTGAATTTAAACCTAGAGGTAACTGCAAAGATAACTGGATTTAGCAGAAACAGAGTGATTATCACAGTCAATGGCTTTACTTTTCCTTTTTCTACTACAGCTGAAACATGGCAAAATCGTGAATCATAGAGGGTATCTTTTTTTTGTTGTTCAGGCATTTTAAAAATGCTTTTAATAAAAATGTATTAAGATCCTCTATATTAGGCATTGTGACAAATACTTGAGATCTTGGGGCACTCAACTGAAAAAAATTATTTACTGCTCTTAGGAGTTTTTAGTTTAATGAACTGTTTTATTTTAGTACTGTATATAAATGCTATGAAATAGGTATTCAAAGGTGAAGGGAAACAGAAAAAAGAAATCAAATTCAAATGTAGAAGTCCAGGCACATTTACAGAAGATAGAAGATTTGAGTTGATAACTGAAAGACCAGTAGAAGTTGGTGGAATAAAGGAGATATCTAGATTGAGGGAACAACAGGTATGAAAAAATGGAATGGTATTATATACATGAGGAACTGAAAGTAAAGCAACATGACTGGAGACAATGGTGGTTATATGGTACTTGAGCAGAAGATAATTATCTAAAAATGAAGAACTTTAAAAGTTATTCTAAAGTATTTGGACTTTTATACTAGAAATTATTGGAAGATGTAATACTATTTTAAGAAAAAAAATTAATATTTATTTTAGAGAAGTCAGTGTCAGTCATGAGAGTAAAATATGGAGAGGTCCAACAGTTTTAATTTTATGATGGAATCAGAAAAGAAAGATAAAAAACTAAACTGTGGAAGTGAAGAAGAGAATAAAGGTTGGCCCCAGGCAAAACTGTGACAGAAATAAGGCATAGTTAGGAAGTAGGATACAATAGGGTTTGGTAAGTGGTTTGATATTTAGAAAGAAAATAATTCTTCAGGTTAATAATAACTTCATTTTCTAAAATAAAGCAAATATAAAGAGGAGCACTGATGACAAATTTGTTTTTTGGTATGCCGTTTTTGATTTGTCTGTAAAATGTTCCAGAAAAGATATTGAGGGGTATTTCAGGTGGTAGCAAATCCTGTCACTGTGAGAAAAACATGTCTGAAAAAAGCTAAATTCTTGTTCTGACAATCACACCCTTGAACCTTAGAGAAGTTATCAACAACTTTGAATTTGAATTTCTTTATCTGTAGAAGGAAATAACATCTTATAGACAAGGTCATTCCCAAGCAGGACCCTCTAGTGCAGTTGCTTTCCTCTTGGAGGACAGGAAAAATATTTCTTTGCTTAAGGCATTTACCATTTGACAAATCAGCTCAAAATGTTCTAAAAGATGAAGACTAGGAGGAGCTGTGTGCAGCTCATAGAGTAACTATATCTACTCAATGAATTATGTCTAATAAATAAAACAAACTAAAAAATGTCAGAACATAAATATGTAGTTCTACTTCTCTTCTTTTTCTTTTCCTACAAATATTCAAGAATTTTCTTGCTAAATAGGTGATTAGACAATGTATCTGCTTTATCACAATGAGTCAACATAGTAATAAAAAAACATTTTAATGACAGTTTTTAAAAGAGGTTTTATATGAGAATTCCATTAGTGTTTGTGAGCTGAAGGTGATGGATGTTCATCATTTCACTAGGTTTACTAAGATTAAAGGCTTTTAATGTCCTTCTATCTATCCATCAATCATTAGTTTAATAAATACTGTCTTTTATGTGTCATGCACTGTTTTAGGCACCAGTTATAAAAAGTATATTTGAGTAATAAACAAATAAATAATAATTTCAAGTAGAAATAGATATAATATTCAAAACAAAATAATTTTAGGTAGTGATAAATATAAAGCTAATAAAACTAGAAAAAAGATATAATTTGTTAAAGCAGTGGAAGTTTATGGGTTTATTTTGCATATGGTGGTCCAGGAATATGCCTCTGAGGATATGACAGTTAAATGAAGACGTACATGATGAAAAGTTTGATAAAAGGAGCTGGGGGTCAAGTCTTTCAATTAGTAGGGAAAGCTAGTTCAAGTCAGGAGGCAGTCTATTTACTTTCAATTAATAGAAAGAAGGTAAGTAAACTGGGCAAATGCTGGTGGGAGTTGAAATTGAGAAGGGAGAAGGGACACAATGTGTAAAACATTATAAGCCCTGGTAAAGAGTTGAATTTTATGTTAAAACGAAACAAAACAAAACAAAAAACCTATAAAAATTTAAAATAGAGAAATGAGATGATGTGACACATATCTTTAAAAAGTCATTCTGGATTCTCTCTGGAGACTGGGAGTGATAGGACAATAAAAGCGATATCATCCACCAGTTCACAAGGACAACCTTCTGCCAAGAAGACCCCTTGGATAAGGCTAGCAATCATTGGCAAGAATTGGTTAGAAACTGTCTAATATTAATTAAAGAAGTATGTAATTTACTACCAGGGATTTTATTTTTCTGCTGGAAACTATCATTAAATCACCTTTTAGCATTACTAGAAAATAGCCATAAACAATGTCATCTCTTTTTATTTTAAAATATTTATTTTTCCAGATTAAGTTGTACATTTGATTTTTAAAATCATGCTTAAAAAATAGTAGCAAATAAGTCTCCTTACCATCTTTCCTTGTAGTCTATGAATATGAATATAATGTATAGTGACTTGTTCAAAGCATTTAACTCTTAAAAGTAAATTACATTTCAAATATTTTTATTAAAGAGCTATAAAGCTAAATAAAACCATGTTTTATACTGAAAAAGTAAAAAAAGTTCAACAAATTTATTTAAATAAGATTAGCATTACACATCTAACCCTTTTATAAGTTGCAAGAAACAGTTTAACTGTAAAGTAGCTGGTATAAGTTTAACTATAATTTCTCTAGGAAGGATGAGAGGATAAAATGAATAATATATCGATGCAAAAAGATCATAGAACAAAAAAGTGTTTAATAAAAGGAGAAGAATCTTTCTGGTAGCACTTCACCTGAAAAACTATTTAAATGTTAAGAATTTTTAACAAAGCCTACAAAAACTTCAAAAAAAAATATAACGAATCAATAAGAAAGGAATATATAAATAAGCTGTGGTACAGGATGTTTCTAATTATACTAAGAAATTTAGAAGTAGAATGTGACCAATTAAAGTGAATATATGTAAATGAGTACTAAAATGTCAAAAGACATTATTACATTTATTATTTTAAATTAAAAAAATTCAATTACAGTTGACATCCACAATTATTTTGATCAGTAATCTGACATCATTTAAGATAGAGAGACTTGAAAGTATATGAGGAATCGAATCCTCCAGATCACTTGTAAATCCCCCAAATGGCTCTACAAAGATGGCTCCTCAAAACATGCAGAGAATTATAACTACCTGTTGTGAAAGAAAAAAAAAAGACAAAACTAGAATTTGCTTAATTTTAATAGATGTAATCTGAGAGTCTACAGGACAGTAATTGCTATTTGCTAGTAGTTGTTTGCTATTACCTACCTCTCTATGTAGCCAGCACTATAGAATCAATTGTTTATACATTTAGAGGGAGGGAAAGAACATAAATACTACACTTATTTTCATTTTACCTGCTCTATTTGTATAATTTACTTCTTTATTTTCCTTATACTTACACTAAATTTTATTTTAAAAAGTTAACAGATGAAAAATGATCTCTTGGATTAAAAAGTAGGGCAATGAGATGAAAATGGAGTGTATGTAAGATACATGAGGTTATAAAACAGACAAGGGAATATAAATGTATACTGTTTTCAACCTAAACAAATTCATTTGCCAGCAGGGGAAACTGTTTTGAGTGAGGAAGATTATTTTTTGCTGCAAATATTTAAAGTGCTCATAATATATCATTTAAATCAAGGTTATACATTGTCTTGAGGCAATTATTCTCTTCCATATTTGTCACATGTAAAAAGCCAATTGTAAGCAGTTTTGAACTGTTATGTTGTTGCAATTATGCACTCCTTTGACAAAGGATAATGATTTATTTTACAAAGAAAATGCTGCAGGGTTACTTTGTGGAATTTATCATGTAACAGGGAGAAATAATTAACCAAGCCAGGTACACAGTAGAGGAGTGGATGCTAGTGGGCAGTCGGAAATGAACTAGCTCTTCTAAAGGTTTATACATGAGCTTTAAGTTCTTCATGAGCGCATTCACCTGCTTATTAGCATCTGTGCACAATATTTAATCAAAATAAAAATTTAATTTTGGCCTCTACTTGCCCAATGAAACTAGTCCTGGAAACAGACAGGTGTTACTATGTTTAAATACTTTTAGAGAGTAATATTAAATTTGTAGAAGCTAGAAAAGATAAGAGAGGACATAACAAGCTGAAGCCCAAACTGAAAAAATGGGTAAAAGTCTTAGTCAATGTCAGCCACATCACATTGTGAACATTTTAGGGTGCCGGAGCCAGCGGGCTAAAATAGAACAGTTCCTGAGAGGGCGAGTGAGGATTGAAAAAAAAAAAAAAAAAAAAAGAGAGACAGAAGATAGAGTCTGGAGGGCTAACAGTGAATACTGCACCCCGAATTTACTTAGCACAGCATATATATACCCTTGGAGAAGCAGCAACCACACATATGCAAATGATCGCTGACCTTTACATAAATTCTCACAAAACATCCTTGTTCCTGTTTTTGTCTCTTATTCCCTGGGGCAAGAAACATTCAATAGTAAGCCAAATTTCCTCCTTCAGTAAACAAGCCCACCTGCTCTGCAAACTTCTAGCTTGCAGGCAACTCCAACCTTGTCTGCAGGGCATTCATCAAGAATGGCTCCCAACACTAGGGTATTCCCATGAAGAGGAATGTTTTCAAAGGAGTGTGTGGGACAGGGCATTTATGTATGAAGCTCCCAGGACTCATAGCACAGAAAGTTCTCTTAATGAATTTAACCAGCTTTATGGCTCATAGTTAGCAGGGTTATTTATTTATTTTTTAATAATTGAAAGAAAATTACTTTAAAATCAATAATTGATAATGACACTTAATCTTTGTTACAATTTCAATATTTATTTTATGTGGTGTAGCTTGTGCTTTCGCATTAACCAAGAGAGCAATGAGGAGGGTATGATCACAGTAAGAATAACAATTGCAGACATACTCTTTGTCTCTAAGTTTTGCCAAGCAGAATGGTTAGGATTTCAAGTTCTTCTAATAGTTCCTCCCATTTTCTGTTAGGAAGTTGGTTCTCCGTAGCAGGTGCTGATGTTTACTTCTGTAACCTGTGGGAGGCATTTATTCCCCTATGCCAAGTTCTGCTGCTCTGCCACAGTTTCCTGTTATGTGGTTAACTCGAGATATTTTGCTCTTGCAGTGGTATGGACTCTCATAGTTACTGGTAGTGATCTGCCTGCCTTTGTATTAATTGTATTTCTCTCACTAAAATGAAGAAAATTTCCATTTCTACCCATGTTAAAACCATGCTTAGGCTCCCTATCATGGAAATACAAGTTCTTGATTTTTTAAAGCAATATTCCAGACATCACAGCATATATATATGTATATATGTATATATATATATATATATGTATATATATATACACACACATATATATGTATGTATGTATATATGTATGTATCTATATGTATATATATGTATGTGTATATATATATATATATATATATATATATATATACACATACATACATAATACATATTTTGTTTCTTATAGCTCTTATTTTGGTTACTTGTCTCTAGTTGCTCAGACTTGGACAGAAAGATAAAAAAATTTTAACCTAAAATTATTCTTATTGAAAAATCACTTTATGCCCACTGAGTCTTTTCTGCTCTGGTGAGTTCATTTTTCACTTGAGATACTAAGTGAGCTTCTACCTGCTTCTTCATGATAGTCTAAACCTGATGTCCTGGTACCTGAGAGTCAAGTCTACCTTTCATTCCTATTTTCCCTTCAGAGAACTTCTAGACTTCGTTGCAAACATAACCTTGCCATTCACTGTATTCCTCTAGTTATCACAGTGTATAAGCAAATTTTCTTCTCCCCCTACTCTTCAATTCTAGATCTTTATTAAAGACATTTATATTTTTATATAGATGCTATATAAACTACTGTTTAAATTATTAAAATACTCATGATGTAGACATAAATATGTTTTTGTGACTTAAAATTGTTAGGAAAATTAAGTTTTAATATTGAAAATATGTATATAGTAAAAATATCCTCAAAATTGAAGAAGACAAATTGGTTTCAGTTCTTCAGCAAACAACTTTGAAAAATTAGAAGGTTCTTATCAAAGAGCTCACAAATTAGTGGGGGAAAATACTTATGAGAAAATAATAAAGAATACAGTTAAATAATGGAAAATGGCATAGTAAGGGGATAATTTCAAAGACTGAGAGTCATATAAAAAAATCACTGTATATTGAAAAGAATTGGAAAAAGCATAGATACAAAGAATTACTAACTAGATACAAAGAATTTGTAGAATCCAAAAGTGAGGACCTCTTGGTATATGAAACAGACTGAGCAAAAATGGATTGTAGAGATTTGCCAGAGAATCAAAAAATAATTAAAACTTCTATGTCAGAGAGCACACTATAGCAGTACAGTGCAGTGACTGAGATTATAAATTTGAAGTTGGACATTCCTAAACTCCATTCTTATTAATTGTGTGGCATTAATCAAGTTACTTGACAACTCTGAAATGGAGTTTTCTCATAGATGAAATGAAACCAATAATGGACCTGATTTATATGATTCATATTTAGGGAGATATAACTCAGTAAGTAGAATAGTAAATTGGCAGATCCATGGGAGATGTGTGCATAGATAGAAGAATGATAAATTAAAGTCAGGGAAGAGAAAACAAAGCTTTTAGATAGCTACTTTAGGGATTTAGAAATTCAACTTAGGTAATACAAACTGTTTCTTCTACACATTAGGCAATTATTACAATTAATGAAGTTTAGAAATTAGTAATTTATGTTTTTTTAGGTTACCAATCAATTTGACCATGAAATTCCTGACACTGAAAAATAGAAGATGAGTAACAATGGCTACAATTTATTTTCAGACCACTGGTATTTTATCATATTCTGTATATTAATAGTACATTCAAATAAAATAAAGTAGTAAAGATAAGGAAATGGAAAGAGATGTTTCTTAGTGAATTTAATTGTCCTTTAATAATACATTAAAATATATGATAACATCTGTATAAGTAATGTAGTAATAATATGTTTTTATGATGATAATATATACCTTAAGTCGACAAAAATATTCTTCCTCAACTGGATTTACAAATATATGAGAGAAGTTATTTGTCCTTGACTTATGCAATCCACAATGCACTTATGTATAATATTATTTTGTGTAGAAGTTCACTTATCTAGTTGGTTATATAAAGAAAAATGACCCACAGAAGGAATAAGAGTTTAAATAAGATGAGACATTACTGAGCTGTTCACAGCTTTAAAACAATAGAGTTATGTTTTTAGTCATACACAGTATCTCCAGAAAGCCTCCACAGAATAATGCATTTCAGAAGAGGACATTGGTGGAGGAATAAAGAGAAAGCAATGTATCTGATGTCTTATTTCTGTCTCACCTCTCTGATTGATCAAAGTCTCCTCCCAGAGGCAAAATGTCCTCTTTCACTTAAGCAGCTATTGGGAAAGGCAGAGCTTCCACAGATTCATTCTGGCTACTTTGCTGGTGTGATAGTCTCCCTTCATTCATTGTTGTTGTATGCATGTCATCTTTGGTCTATGTAGGATGTGCATGGCATCTTTAGCAGGAGGCAGCGATTTCTGACTGTGGGCTCCAGGCCTGGCTAGTCCCAGGTCTGGCTGTGATCCAGTCTCGTAGCTAGACATGGGAATGTGATATTAGTGTAGTAGGGTGCCTGCACCTAAAATATGTAAACATAATTCAGTTTATTGTATCACATACATGTGGTGGAATGCCACTATTGTACTCTGCTATGTGTGCAGCCCATGTGGTCCCCTGAGGAGCAGAAGGGGAACACGAGAAGAGAAGAAGAACGAAGCAGAAGTGTACTTTATGCAATAGAACTGCAGTTCCTGCAAAAGAATAGCTCTCCCCACGATAAAGCTGGTGCCTGCTATTTCATTCTCATGTCAGCATCTCATGCATTCTTCCAACTGGGCATCTCATCACCAAAACCTTCCCTTTTCAATCAGCTCTGCATTGCCACTGACTATAAAAACACTATGAGCCATCATTAGGGTTGTTTATCCAGGAATTAAGACAATCAACTGAGGTTTGAGTAGCAGAGAGGCCAGACTGAATCTGAGATATATATATATGTCTTTGTATATCTTTATATATCTCTATCTATCTATCTATCTATCTATCTATCTATCTATCTATCTACCTACCTATCCATCCATCCATCCATCCATCCATCCATCCATCCATCCATCCATCCATCCATCCATCCATCCATCCATCCATCTACCTACCTGTCTGTCTGTCTGTCTGTCTGTCTATCTATCTATCTATCTATCTATCTATCTATCTATCTATCTATCTATCTATCTATCTATACTAAATCTGTAAAAAGGATATGTTTACTTCATGGAATCTCTGTGTCCTAGATTCTGCAAATGTTCCTAAATAATGTTTTTGTATCTACTTCTGCCATGGCCAAAAAAGTCATAAACCATTTTTCATACTAATTTCTTGGCCTGGGATTATAGCAAGATGGTAGAACTGAAAATTCAATTCCTATACTTATTAAGAGAAGAAGTTAGAGTTTTTATTTTTCACAAATGACTTCTTTACTACCTTAGGCCCCAGGAAGAAATAAATTTTTTTCCATTAACTTTCTAACTTTTTTCTGGTTCTCTTTTCAGAACTGGAATAACTTCCTGCAGTTCTAGTCTTTAGGTACAGAAATAATTTTTAGCTATGCTTGTCTCCTAGCATCTCTTTATGAGTATGAAAGACTAGCTACAAGCCTCTAAATTCTAAACTTGGGAAAAACAACAAACAAACAACGACAACAATAACAAAACACATGTGCTGTAACAATGTGAGTTTCTGCTCATTGCTCTGGCTTTAGTGTTTTCTTTTTTAGTGTTGCTATCTAGGCATTTACTTTCTGTCTTTTGAGATTGTTTACATATTTAAACATTTTTTCATATGTTTTATCCATCATTTCATTGTGTTTATAAAGGAAATAAAGGTTTGTATCAGCTCAGTGCACTACATTTCTCTCTCTATATATATATATTTCAATACAGATCCATAATATTTTTTGAAGTATAAGTCGTTACTGAAAATACTAGTTGGTAAAAAAAAGAAATGATATGAGACTATTTAAGAGAGACAAACTAATCTAGTGGGTAAGAATAGTCACAGGAAGGCGAATGCGATTGAGATATTGAAGGTGGATTAAAATGATAATGTTAGAGCTGAAGAGTTAGATGTAGTACAGCAAATAGAAAAACATATTTAGAATTTAGTCTTTAACCTAAGAGTAATGCGATGAAAGTATATAATTTTAAGTAAGAAAGTAACAGCTATATATTTTTTTTATTTTTTGGATGTAACTGTCTTAAGTATTAATTAAGGAATGGCCAGAGAAGATGAATATGGAAAATTAGTTAGAAGACCTTTAAATAGCTGACAATTGACCAAGCAAGAAAATAATCCAGATTTTAAATACTGAGATAAGTAAGTATAATAATTTTTTTTTATTATTGGTCACATTAGCAGCCAATTGTAATCTTTGTAGTAGTGACTGAGCAGCCATTGTCATCTACATTATTACATTACTACTGCCCTCAAACCAGTCTTTCTGACTCCAACCTTGCTTGAAATGATCTATGCTGCTGCAGCCAGTGTTTGCTCTAAAATGAGAATCGGATCACAGCATTCCCTGGCTGTAAACCCTTCTATGGCTTCCTGCTAATCTAAAAAGTCTAAACTCTTTGTGTGTACTAAGGGGTGTACAAACTATTTGCATAGGGCCTTTATTTTCCTCTTTAAATTTTATCCATTCATATCAAACTCAGATCCTATTTTATTTCTGGGACTTTAGATGTCTCCTTTACTCTGTCTCTGATACCTCTGATGACATTAATGCTTTGTCTCACTTAATAAAACCCATTTACATGGCTGATGGTCTCTAAAGTTCAGATGACCAGTTTTATATCATTCATAAACTCTCTTACAAATAATTTACTAGGTTTTGGGATGGTGGTCTCCTATCATTGTAATGTTAGTTAATTTTAATTGCTTACTTACTCCTGAAAGTACATCTTCATTCTCTGTGACAAAGAATATTACTTTCTTATTCTAAGTTGTATTTCCATAGCCAAGCACAGTAAGTACTTGAAAAATACATTAATAATAAAAAAATGAATGACTGAATATTTGAGTAAATAAAAAAGTTTTAAGTATTTTAGATATCTCCTCTACAACAGTATTCCATTGAAACTTTGTCAGTTAGGAGCTATATAGTCAAAACAAATGATTTAGCTACAGCTTCTCAGATAAGCAGCTCATGATTGGTGGCTGTCTGAATTTTCATCTGCTTCAATGTTTTTCCTCATGAAACCATGGAGAAAAAAAAATTAATCATGTGTCAATATATAATCCCAAAAAGTATTAAAAAAATAGAAAGATTTTCTTGCCTCTAGCTTGTGTTTCTGCTATTTAATAGTGTGTCTTGAAGTCTGCCTTACACCACATTGGCACTAGATTGGTCTTCAATAGACTGCTAGTTCTGCCCTGTATACACTCATCTTCCCCTTTAACTTTTGGATAAAATCTAGGGCTTATTCAGTCAGGGCATCTGATCCTACTTGCTGTCTATTCAACACTCTTGTCTGTATCTTTTTTCCTAAATCTTGCGACATGCTTTAGAGATGACAGATTCTATGGGTTCTTGCTGTTAACACTGTCTTCTGATGGTTTCAGAAAACTATGATGCCCTTTGGGATACTGAAATTAAGTTTAATAGCTTAGAAACTGACCTGACCCTGAGGTCAGATTAAGATATAATTAGAATAAATAATAGGTTAGTCTTAAATATCTAAGTATTTCCATGCTCCTTGCCCATTATTAATCTACCAGAGTATCTGTTTATTTCAGCTTTAGCCTTAGTTCATTTTATTAATCTACTACATCTTTAAAAATGGCAAATTGTATAACTCTCTGTGTGCTTTCTAGCACTGTCCCCTTAAAAATATATATCTTATCTTCATATAATAAAGTTTCTTTCTTCACTCATTTGTTTTTATGAGGTTATTAATTTTGTGGTAAAGGTGACAAAATGATATCTAATTTTTATTTACATTTACATAATGCAATAATTTATTTAAAAATCTTTAGTCATAAAATATGGTCCAAAAGTGTTCTGTGAACAAAAATATTTGAAAGTTTAACTGAATATCTCATTATATATAACATCATTCTAAATTAATTTCCTAATTTATTTGAATTTACACAAATTGTCCAAACATAAAATGTTTAACTTGAAATCACTCTTAATAGGAAAATCTATACTTTTCTTCTATATAAAAAAATTATTGTCAAATTTTAGTTAGTGGAAGTATGTTAATATAAGGCATGTCTGACACAGTAGGTGCTCTAAATACACTAACTAATTTTAATGCTTCACAGTCTTTTGCAATAATAATTTATTATAAAATTTCATTATATGATTACAATAAAAAATTTTAATTTGTTGAATCTTTATTTTATCTTTTATTTTAGAAAATAAGTGTACTTAATAAGATTTTAATTGAAATAAAAGTTATTATATCTACTGTAGAAAATTTAAACTTTTTAAGAAAATGAGGCTCATTTATTCTCTTGCTACCCAGTGATTATTACTTTTAACATGGTGACATATTTCCCTTCTTTCACTTTTTATATTAACATAATTAATATTTACTTAAAAAAAAACAACAAATGTTTCTGCACCTTAGCAATAGATGAGCTTGTACCAGTATTTCAATTTTCTACCGAGATTTTGAATGGGAAAGCATTTCATTTCAGTTAATTTGGGGAAAAATGATATCTGTACACTATTGCTTTTTCCCTTTCTATGACGTTATATTTATCCATTTTTAATATCCTTTTTTTAAGCTATATGTTAAGATTAATAATTACTATTTATTTATTTATTTTTATTAAGTTTATTGAGGTAGCATTGATTAACATAATTATATAATTTTCAGGTATACATTATCGTTTGACATCTGTATATTCTATTGTGTGTTCACCTCCCAAAGTCCAGTTTCCTTTAGTTACCATATATTAGATCCCCTATATCCATTTCACTCTACCTTTAACTCCCTATATTTGACACCCTTTACCCCATCTACCTCCCCTCATCCTCCCTCACCCCACTAATAACCACTACTCTATAGTCTTCTGGTAACCACTAACCTATAGTCCATATACATGAGTCTCTATTTGCCCTGCTCATTTGTTGCTTTTAGGTTTATATTCCACATATAAGTGATATTATGTGATTTTCAACTTTTTCTGTCTGGCTTATTTCGCTTAGCATGATTATCTCAGGTTCCATCAATGTTGTCACAAATGGCAGTATCTTATCTATTTTTATGGCTGAGTAATATTCCATTGTTTATATGTACCACAGCTTCTTTAGCCAATCTTTTATTGTAGGACACTTCAGATGCTTCCATGTCATGGCTACTGTGAATAACGCTGCTATGAATATCGGTGTGCAAATATCTTTATAGAAATGAGTTTTCAAGTCTTTTGGGTAAATACCCACTAGAGGGATTACTGGATCTTATGGTAGATCAATTCTTAGTTTTTTGAGGAACCTCCATACTGTTTTCCATAGTGGCTGTACCAATTTGCAGTCCCACCAGCAGTGTGTATGAGAGTTTTTATTTCTCCATATATTCTCCAATATTTGCTATTGCATGTCCTATTGATTATAGCTATTTTAACAGGTGTGAGATGACATCTCATTGTGGTTTTGATTTGCATTTCTCTAACAGCTAGCAGTGCTGAGCATTTTTTTAAATATATTTGTTGGCCATTTGTATGTCCTCTGGGGAGAAGTACCTGTTCAGATCCTCTGCCCATTTTTTATTGGATCATTTTTGTTGTTGTTGTTGCAGTTATTGAGCCGTATGAGTTCTTTGTATATTTTGGATATTAGGCCTTTATCAGAGGTGCTGCTTGCAAATATATTTTCCCATTGGGATGGTTGTTTCTTTACCTTGTTGATGGTTTCTTTTGCTGAGCAGAAGCTTTTTAGTTTGATGTAGTCCCATTTATTTATTTTTGCTTTTACTTCCCTTGCCATTGAAGTCAAATCCATAAAATCCTCTTTAAGTCCAAGGTCCTTGAGTTTAGTTCCCATGTTTTCTTCTATGCACTTTATTGTTTCAGGTCTTTAATCCATTTTGAGTTAATTTTGGTGTGTGATGATAGACAACAGTCTAATTTTATTTTTTTTGCAGATGGCTTTTCAGTTTTCCCAGGACCATTTATTGAAGAGGCTTTCCTTTCTCCACTGTGTGTGTGTGTGTGTGTGTGTGTGTGTGTGTGTGTGTGTGTGTATTTTTTTTGTCAAAAATTATTTGCCCATATAAATATGGGTTTGCTTCTGGACTCTCAATTCTGTTCCATAGATTTGTGTGACTGTTTTCCTGCCAATACCATGCCGTTTTGATTACTGTCACTTTTTAGTATAATTTGAAGTCGGGCAGAGTGATGCCTCCCGCCTCGTTCTTTTTTCTCAGGATGGCTTTGGCGATTCAGAGTCTTTTGTGCTTCCGTACAAATCTGATGATTTTTTATTCTTTTTTTTAACAAATGCTGATTTTGATGAGGATTGCATTAAATCTATATGATGAATTAAGTAATATGGTCATTTTAACTATGTTGATTCTTTCAATCCAAGAACATGAAATATCTTTCCATTTCTTTGTATCTTCGATTTTTTAAAATAGGGTCTTGTAGTTTTCATTTTACAGGTCTTTCACACATTTTATTAGATTTATTCCTAGGTATTTTTACTTTTTGTTGCAATTACAAAATAAATTATTTTTTCCACTTCTTTTTCTGACACTTTGTTGTTAGAGTATAGGAATGCTATGGATTTTTGAACATTGATTTTGTATTCAGATATTTTACTGTATTTGCTTATTGTTTCTAGTAGTGTTCTTGTGGAGTCTTTCAGGTTTTCTCTATAGAGAATCATGTCACCCATAAATAGTGACAGTTTGACGTCTTCATTTCCTATTTGAATGCCTTTTATATCATTCTCTTGCTTGATTGCACTTGCTAGTACTTTCAATGTTATATTGAATAGCAGTGGAGATAGTGGTCAGCCTTGCCTTATTCCTGATCTTAGAGGAATTTTTGTTGTTGTTGTTGTTTGTTTTTCACCATTAAATATAATGTTGGCTGAGGGTTTGTCATAGATGGCCTTTATAATGTTAAGGCACTTTCCTTCTATACCAATTTTGTTGACTGTTTTGATCATAAATAGATGCTGTATCTTGTTGAAGGTTTTTTCTGCATCTATTGATATGATTATATAATTTTTATTTTTAAATTTGTTTATATAGTGTATCACATTAATCAATTTGTGTATGTTGAAGCATCCCTGTGCCCCTAGAATGCAGCCCCTTTGATCATGGTGCATAATCTTTGAAATATGTTTTTGTATTTGGTTCACTAGTATCTTGTTTAAGATTTTTGCATCATGTTCATGAGAGATATTGATTTGTAGTTTTTTTGTGTGTGTGTGTGTGTTTTTTATCAGGTTTTGGTATCAGAGTAATATTGGCCTCATAAAATGAGTTGTGAAGTATAGCCTCCTCTTCAATTTTTTGGAAGAGTTTGAGGATAATAGGTATTAAAGCTTCTTTGAATGTTTGATTGAATTCACTGGTGAAGCCATCTGATTCTGGACTTTCCATTTTTGGTAGGTTTTTTATGATTGT
Source organism: Macroglossus sobrinus (assembly GCA_004027375.1). NCBI lineage: Eukaryota > Metazoa > Chordata > Mammalia > Chiroptera > Pteropodidae > Macroglossus > Macroglossus sobrinus. The sequence goes on from PVKZ01002008.1 coordinate 71,905, forward strand.
TTCAATTTCTATATTTGGATTTTCTAGTTCTTCTTGATTCAGTCTAGCAAGGTTGTATTTTTCTAAGTACTGGCCCATTTCTTCTAGTTATTAAATTTGATGTTATATGTTTTTCATAGTATTCTTGTATGATCTTTTGTATATCTGCTGTGTCAGTCATAATTTCTCCTCTTTTACCCCTGATTCTGTTTATTTGTGTCCTTTGTCTTTTTTCTTTAGAGAGTCTAGCCAGGGGTTTGTCAATTTTATTAACCTTCTCAAAGAACCAGCTCTTTGTTGCATTTATTTTCTCTATTGTTTTTGTTTTTCAATTTCATTTATTTCTGCTCTAATTTTGATGAGTTCTTTCCGTCTGCTGACTTTAGGCTTTATTTGTTCTTCCTTTTCTAGTTTTTAAAGATGAAGTGTTAGGTTATTTATTTGAACTTGTTCTTGTTTTTGGAGGTTGGTCTCTAATGATATGAACTCTCCTCTTATGACCACTTTTGCTATGTCCCAAAAGTTTTGATTTGTTGTACTATCATTATCATTTGTTTCTATGTATCTCTTGATCTCTGTTTTTATTTCTTCTCTGACCCAGTTATTCTTCAGTAGCATGTTGTTTAATCTCCATGTGTTTGCGGTTCTTCCTGATTTCTTTTTGCACTTGATCTCTAGTTTCAAAGCATTATAATCAGAGATCAAGTTGGTATAATTTCAACTGTCTCATATTTGTCGAGGCTATCTCTGTATCTCAGTATGTGATTGATTCTTAAGAATGTTCCATGTGCACTAGAGAAGAATGCATAAGCAGCTCTTTTGGGATGGAATGCTCTGTACATGCTAATTATGTCCAGTTGAACTAAAATGTCATTTAAGGATTTTATTTCCTTATTCATTTTTTGATTAAATGATCTGTCTATATCTGACAGTGGGATATTTAGGTCTGCTAGTATGATGATAGTGTTTTGGTCTGTTTCTCCTTTTAGTTCTGTTAGTAATTACTTTATATATTTGGAGCTCTCTGAGAGCATAGAAATTAATAAGTATTATATCTTTTTGTGCATGATTCCCTTTATCATTATGAAGTATCCCTTAGTATCTTTCTTTACCTTGTTTATTTTGAAGTGTATTTCATCTGATATTAGTACCGCCACTCCCACTTTTCTCTGAATGCCATTTTCTTGATATATAATTTCCCACTCTTTCACTTTGAGTTTATGTTTGTCTTTGGAGCTCAGGTGTGTCTCCTGGAGGCAGCATATGATTGAATTTTGTTTTTTGATCCATTCTGCAACTGTGGGCCTTTTTGTTGGTGAGTTCAGTCTATTTACATTTAGGGTGATTATTGAAACACAAGGTCTTCTTATAGCTATTTTATTTTTTGCTTTCTAATAGCTCAGTGCTTCCATTGTTTTCTTGTCCATGTATTTTCGTGGTTTTTTTTTTTTTTTTTTTTTTTTTTTTTTTTTTTTTTTTTTTTTTTTTTTTTTTTTTTTTTTTTTTTTTTTTTTTTTTTTTTTTTTTTTTTTTTTTTTTTTTTTTTGGTTGGCTTTTATGGATTTTGCCTCTGGTTCTTTTTGTTTCATGTTATATATTATAGTTCTGGATCTTTGGTGTGTGGTTACTATTATGCATATGAAAAGAATAGTTATATACATACAGTTGTCCATTTTCTTTTGCATGTGCCTTATCTCCATTCCTCTTTGTGAATTTGGTTCTTTGATCCTCCTCTTTTCAGACATTGTTGTCTCAATTTGTTCTTATGTATGCTCAACGTTCATTACTGTCTTGTTATAACAATTCACCTCTTATTATTTAAGCTATAATGACCTGCTCTTAATAAGGATTGCACTCCTCTGCTTCTATTTGCCTTATGGTCACTTTACTTCTAATTATATATTTTTGTTGTTGTTGTTATTTTGTTTTAGGTGAGCTGACCCCTTTCAGTATTTCCTGTAGTGCAGGTCTTATAGTGGAGAATTACCTCATTTTTTTGTATTCCTGGATAGGTCTCAATTTCTCCTTTATATCTAAAGGAAAGCTTAGATGGATACACTATTCTAGGCTGGTAGTTCCTTTCACTTAATAGTTTAAATATTTGATTCCATTTTTTTCTGGCTTGTAAGATCTGTGCTAGGAAGTTCAATAATAGTCTAATGGGTTTTTCTTTATAAGTTACTGTTTTCTTCTCCCTGGCTGCCTTGAGAATTCTGTTTTTGTCATTAATTTTTAATAACTTTAATACAATGTATCTTGGTGAAGCCTTTTTGGGTTAAGATAATTGAATGTTCTGTTGACTTCTTGAATTTCAAACTCCAGTCCATTCCTTAGATTTGGGAAATTCTCGTCAACTATTTGTCTAAAAATGATTTCTAGTTTCTGCTTCTTTTCCTCGCCTTTGGTAATGCCCATTATTCTTATATTTCCTCTCCTAATGGTATCAGCTATTTCTTGTATTTCTCTTTCATTATTTTTTTATTTTTCAGTTTCTCTTTTTTTCTTCTAATTTATTTCTAGATTTCTGTCTTCAATATCACTGATCCTTTCCCCATTCGGTTGACACTATTTCCCAGGCTTATTATTTTATTTTTCAACTCTTGCAGTGTGTTCTTTATCTTAAGACTATCTATTCTGTTCTTCTTGAGAGTTTCAATCTTCTTCCTCTGTTCATCTAGTTTTTTTTTGTGTGCTATTTCTGAAATTATTGGTATGATTTGTTTTGGACCTGAGTTTTTTCAGAAGTACCATCCTGAAGTCTCTGTCATTTAAGTCACATATTTCTTCATATGTAAGCTTATTTTCTGGAGATTTTTCTCTTTCTTTCTGAAATGCATTGTCATCTTAGTTGTTCATGGTGTTTAATGGACAATTTTGCACCTGGGCATAATGGAATTGTATTCTGTTGTTTTTCAGAAAAAAAAAAAAAAGATTTATTAAATAAAGATCTCTCTTTAGCCTGCTGCAAAGAAGGTGCTTTTCTTTTGATTTTCAAAAGGTGGCGTCTAACCTTCTTGGGTCCCTAACAGTTTTGGTAGAGTTTGCTCAGATTCCCCTGGAGCTCCGTGGTGATCAGTCTCAGAGGGTATGTGGGGAAGGGGTCCTCTGGGTTGGGCATTGGGGGCTGCAGTTCACCCTTGGTTTTGCAACCAGAGATGGTAAAAATTAGCTGTTATTTCTATGAAGTCCCACCTCTCTTCGCTTTCTGCCCTGATAATTGGGCTCTCCAGTGGGCTTGTACACTACCAGGCAGGATTGTTCAGAAGAGTTGTTGTGTCTCTTGTTCAGGAGAGTCTTCCTCCTCCTACAAGGAGCTCCGGCAGCTGAAAGAGGCAGCTTCATTATTACTCCCAGTCCACCGCCGGATACCCGGGGTTCTGACCTGTGTTAGCTCTTATGCGCAGATCCCACTCTGAGTGTGCAGTTTTTGGTGTATTTTTTTTATTGAGTTTTAGATGTTCAGCTTAGTGTTGTTTCAAAGGGAGAGATCTGGGGATGTCTCTCGCTCCATCATGTTTTTCCAATAATTACTTTTTTATATGATTTTAAGAAAAATGTAGACTGATCTTTTTAATATTGTATAGAGGTATGTTTTTTAAAGTTAGATTCAGACAAGTGGAAGTATAGAATCATAATATATGAGCAAGTTAGAGCTCTAACCTAGAAATGTTCTCTTCCTCTCAGTGGCTGTGTGTGAGAGTGCCTGGCTTACTGTTTGTTCTCTCATCATTGTCACCAGCATTGAGTATAAGTAAAGCGAAAAAACAAAACCTGTATTTGTAAAAATATGTATATGTGTATGCTAATTAGATAATTTACCACTATTACATTATGTCCATTATGCATAAGTCATCCCATTCTACTTATAGTGGTTTAGAAATTACATCTGTTTTTATTACTTCAGGATAAATCTTTTTGGTAAACAAGGAATATTGAACAATTCTTTGGTCATTTACATTCTTGCAACTCAATTTCCCTTTAATCAATTTGTTGTAAGAACAAAAATTGTAATGTAAAAGTAGGTCTGATCACTTTCTAAACAGTGATCAAAATTTCATGTATAAAGACCCGAATAGGAATGAATGGGGTAAAATTGCTGTAAGCAGGTGGAAGAAGAGTGCTCATTCAGTTTGATGAGAGACATGAAAGAGTGTCTAAGTACATAAAGACTGAGGATAGTGAAGGGAAACATAAAAGATACTTCTAGGGATTATAATTTCTTCATGGTATTTGGCAAGTGTAAGTCAAGGATTTGAAGTATGTTGAAATTTTTTTGATTGCATGAATGATGTTTTATGGCCCACAGCACCTCTGTGAGACTGAATGACATTATTTGTTTAGGCTTCTCATCACATTTTGATTGTGCCCAGCATGACTATTATTAAATCCAAGATAACATAGCAGTGTTTGCCAGCATTTTAATATTTACTTTTTATTACTCAGTTATTTCTCATTTTTCATCTGTGGTAGGGATGCTTCTTTCAAATTCCCTGTCAGACAGTACAGTGAAACATCTGTTTAGCACCAACCATGTCTAAGCTCTTCTGCTGGTGCTATGATGACAGAATATGAGAAAGATATTTAAGATCATTTGGAGGAAATGGACCCACAGTTGTAGAGAGTATAAGGTGAGGAATCTAATCCTCACCTTCTCTTTTCTAACCAAACCTCTATTTGTTAAGGTGTCAATAACAAACTGATCAGCCCACTCCATTTTTGAGAGGCTGGCTTCATTCTCATTTTCAGTGGTGGTTTATGATATGCTTAAATCAACACACACATGCCATTCTCTTGGCTTTTGAAATTCTAGCTGTTCATACTTAGGAAAAGACCACAGTCCCTGGTTAGAGAGAGTTTCTTTTCCACTGCATGTTGTTAAGGAGGCATATTATCATGTGCTGCTGAGAGCCTTGAATCAACAATTCATGACATCTGCCTTTCTCATAACTTCTTGTTATGGGAGTTAATAACTTTGAAAACATTTTTGGCTGGATTTTCTGTTATTTACAGCTGAAATCATTAACACAGGATTGTGGCAGAGATAAGAGAGTCTTCCAATTACGTGCACATATCTATGCTTCTTATAACTTATTTTATTGCATTAAAAAATGTGTGTAATGTTGTATAAAAAGAACTTTAAATTCTCTTGATTTTACTTAAAAATAATTTGTATACTTGATTATTAGCAGGCAAGATTTTCTACAAACTTTACAATTAATCTCACAATGTTGCTGCTGATCTAGGCATGTGCACAGTATATACAAGAGTGTGGCCTAGTTTTTCTTTTTAAATATGAGCCCTAGTCTCATGAATTGCATTTGAATTAGTGGGATTCATGATTTTATTTTAGTGCCTGACAATGACTTGGTTTAGATAGTCTTTACCTCAATAGTTGATGGTTCTAAAATTATAATCCAAATGTTTTGACCTGATCATCACTAAAAATATATCTAAAATGTAAGGAAAATTTAATCCTCAATTTTCTGATTCATTTACTCATCAAACTATCTTATTAAAGCCACTTCATATTCAAGAAACTTCTTAGCAAATTATTTCCAGCATATTTTATAGTCCTAGATAGTTGACACTTACGTACTCAATTAAATCCCTGTAGATTCTCCTCAGTATAATTCAGAGCTCACACAGATTTTATGTTGCTACAATTAATAGGGAGGTAGGTCTCCAAATCCTCTCTAAAACATTTATTGTAAGCAACTCAAACCAAATTTCTGTCAGCTATTCACACTTAATCCCTCACCTCCTGGGCAAAATTAAAGGGATACATTTCATTCTCTTACTGTTTTTAAAATTATGTTTCCTAATATTTATTTAAATCTTATTCACTGTATGTGGTTTCTTCAAAACCAGTATATTTTACATTTCTTAATATTCTGTTGTTATTAGTGACATCAACTCTTTTCTTTACAAAACAGTATAGTTCTTTTTATCTATATTTTTTCTTAAAAAGAAAATGTAGGCCTCATTTTCTTCAATATTAATAAAAGTCAAAACAATTGTAACAAGACCAAGGAGATTGGCACTCTAAACTCAAAGGAATCTGTTTTAACTAGTGCCAGGAAAAAAAATAAGGGTCACTTGATAACATGTTAAATATAAATTGAAAATCATCTGATGAAAACAAATGAAAGAAAATTAAAGACATATTCTAGATCATCAGACTAAGGTGACCTGGAAAGAAGTGAAAGTATAAACTTGTGCACAAAGAATTGAAAGCATAATTTTATAAAATGAAAATCTATAAGGTTTTAATGTAAATCATGTTGGAAATATGAGGAAATAAATGAAATGAGACAACCACAGTCAACTCTCAATTTACCAGGGTATGTGGGGGAGTGAGGTCATGGTTTGCCCCAAATCAATTGTAAACAGATCATACAGACTTTATGCATATACTGGCTAACCAGTAGTGTTATCAACTGCCAAAATATATGTGTGTGTGTGTACACATGCACAAATTGCTTTTTTTTGGAAATATTTTTAAAAATCAGCAATTTTAAAAGAAAGCAAGAAAGTAAAATTTTAAATAAGACAGAGAAATTCAGATGTATTTTGTGATTTTCAGAGTGATTATGTTTTTGATAATATGCCAGAGATTATATTCATGGGTCTAGAATGTGAGGAATATCTATAATAGAGCCTGAGATTTATTTTACAGTAGAAGTAGGCTGATGGGTTCTGTTTTTCTCCATATATCTACTTCTCAGTTCAGCCTTCCCCCTCAGCTTTTGTTGAGTTATAACATGTATGATAAATCCATGTATGTATCTTAAATGAACAGTTTTATGAGTTTTGACCAACCTCACAAGGTTGGTATGAGGATTACATGAAACATCGTAGATGAAAACACCTTGCACAAGGCCAGACATACAAAGTAGGCACTCATTAAATGTTAGTTTCTCTTCCAAAAAAAAAATAAAAAATCAACAACCCCATCAAAGGTGTTGTTTGCTCAAACCCACTTTCTTTTAATCCCTTTCTTTGCTCCCCTACTCCAACTTAATTACTGTTCTGATTTTTATACCTATTTTGCCTTTTCCTGAACTTCATATGAATGATATTATGTAGTGTGTTCTTACTACATCTTGCTTCTTTTGCTCAATGTTATTTAATGAGGTATTATATAAGTATGTATATCAGAGGTTCACTTTTGCTATTGCTGAGTATTATTTCATTCTCCTCTTAATGAATATTGGTGTTATTTTCAACTACTTGTTTCTGCTATGACCATTTATGTGATGCCTGCTTTGAAGGAAGTCTCACCTTTGAAGATAAAAAAAAATCCCCTTTGTAGTAGGTTGAATAATGGCCACACAAAGATATCAAGTTCTAGTCAATGGAAGTTGTAAATGTTGTTAATTATAGTAAGGATATCGAGGCAAGAAGATTCCTCTGTATTATCCCAGTGGGCTCTAAATACAGTCAGAAATACCTTATAAAGAAAGGCAAATGGTGTTTTGAGAGACTCAGAGAAGAGGAGGAGGCAATATGGCCGTAGAAACTGAGGTCTTAGTAATGTGGACATAGACAAAGAATGCCTGGAGCCAGCAGTAGCTGAGAGGTGAAGAACAGATTTTATCCTAGAGCTATATAAGGAAGCACAGCCCTATTAGATTTAGGATTTCTAGCTTCAACAAATATGAAAAAATAATTTTTTTGTTGTTTTGTTTCCAAGATTGTGGTAATTCATTAAAGCGGCCTTGGAAAAACCAATATACCCTTCTTAGTCTCTCCTCCCTTGCTGGCTTTGTATTTGAAACTAAGGCTACATCAGAGAAAGATCTTGCTTAGGGAAGAAGGTATGTCTTTTCATGCCCATTATCAACTTTAATTTTTCAATTTTATTCCTGAATAACCAAAATTAATTATATTTATACTAAACATAATTAGAAAAGCTTAAGTTGCTACAGTAATTAAGGAGGAACATGTCATAGCATGATTTTTTTCTTAACACTATAGGTAAAATTTGATCATCTCAAAACCTAGAGAAAAAAATGCTGATAAAAAATGTACCACAACATCTGGGGAAAAAGATTTGGGGCACAGACTCTTGCTCTCAGTAACTTGACGTGCATGTATGTTGGCAGTGCACCATTTTGCTTCATTAACCACCACCTTCTTACTTTTCACCAAAAAATTTTTATTAGGTTTACTAGAAAGTACTAGAGAGCAGCTGTAAGTTTTTAGGTTTATGAGTAAACTCTATTTAACAATCTACAATTAAGCACATAGCTTCTAATATATATGTAAGTAGTAAAAACAGTGAAATATAAATCAAAGAGATCCAGTGACTAATCTAAAGTTATCATTTAATAGTAGAATAGATTTGTTATATAAATGTTACACATAACTGTTTGTCTGAAAATGCTTTCTAATTCCTGCTTCTTTTCCTCACCTTCAATAATGCCCATTATTCTTATATTTTCTCTCCTGATGGTATCAGCTAGTTCTTGTATTTCTCTTTCATTATTTTTCATTATTTGTTTTTCTTCTTTTTTTAATTTATTTCTAGATTTCTGTCTTTGATATTACTGATCTTTTTCTCCATTTGGTCAACTCTATTTCCCAAGCTTATTATTTATTTTTTCAGCTCTTACAGTGTGTTCTTTATCTCTAGAATTTCTATTCTGTTCTTTTTGAAGATTTTAATCTTGCTAAAGAACTCATTCTGTTCATCTAGCTGTTTTTCAATTCCTGAAATTGTCGACACAATTCATTTCAGATCTCATCGAGTTTTTTTTTTAGAAATACAATACTGTCATTTAAGTTGCATATTTCTATGTTTGTAAACTTATTTTCTAGAGATTCTTCTTTTTTTTTCCGAGCTGCCTTGTCATCTTGTTTGTTCATGGTGTTTAATAGACTATTTTCTGCCTGGGCATTAGTGAAAGTCTGTCTATTCTGCTTTTTTGTCCAGAAAGATTTATTATATAATGGTCTCTCTAGCCTTTGGCAAAAAAAACTTTTTTTTTTTTTATTTCCAGTAAGTAGAGTCTAAGTCTCTTGGATCCCTGCTTTATATAAAATTTAATGTCTTTTTTTTTTTTCTATAGACATTTAATCAAGTTCTCTACCCTTATTCTAAATTCTTGTAAGTGTTAGTGACAATTTCGGTAGTGTTTGCTCAGATTCCCCTGGGGCTCCATGGTGGTCCATCTCAGAAGGTATGGGGGCTGAGACCCTCTGGGTTGGGAGATATGGGTTGCCTCACTTTTGAAACCACGGCTAATAAAAAACAACTGTTGTTTCTCTACCATTCTCCTTTTTCTGCAGTCCCCGCTTTTCTGCCTTCTGCCCTGATGACTGGGCACTGCTGCTGGCCACACAGAGCTCACAGCACTCCCCAGCAGGGCTGTTCAGGAAATTCGCTGCATCTTTTCCACTCCTCCTCTTCCTTTGGGGAGTTCTGGCTGTGAGACGCAGCTTCTTTATTTCTCCGAGTCCACTGCCTGACACCCGGGGTTCTGACCTGTGGTAGCTCTTATGTGCAGAGCCCACACTCAGATGTGTTGGTGTAGCATTTGGGTGTTTTTTGTTGAGTTTTAGATATTCAGCCTATTGTGTTTTTAAGAGGAGAGATTTGGGGACATCTCTTACTCCACCAGGTTTCCGATGTCACTCAGCTAACTCTTCTTTATTTTAAAGTTATATTTTTGTTGAAATCACGAAAGTTTATTCCAACTGCAACTTCATGCTGTGTTTGATAACTTTTCATTTTATTACAATAATATAGGTTAGTATTTATTTTCTTTTAAAATTGATTAGGTTCTAAGTGCTTAAAATATTCCAAACAGTATTACCTTGGTTTCTTTTGCATCCTATTTATATCCACAAACTAAAATAATCTGAAAAATATTATAATTATATGAATTCTGTAACCCAGAGATGAAAGGCATTTTATTTATTTTTATTTTTTTAGATGAAGTAACTCTTGGTTGACCTCACAGATTGCAAGAAACTTGTCAGTTTACAATCTCTTATTTTTTAATTTATTTTTTATGCCTGTAGCACCTGATCTTCCCAGGTGGTCTCCTATTCAAGTACTAACCAGGCCCGGCCCTGGTTAGTTTCTGAGATTAGACGGGATTGGGCTTGTTCAGGGAAGCATGACCATAGACTAAAAAGCATTTTAAAATCTCCATCTTCACAGTGTCTTTTTATCATTCTAAATTTTAATTTTTTTAAAAAAATGAACTATTATTTAAATTGGGAAATAAGTTATTTTCCAAAATAGCCACTTCATGTTAAAAAAATTTTTTTAGAGTTCTGGTAAGTAAGTGGGGTAGATAAATGACTCTTTCCACAACTACATTAAAATTGCAACTAAATTATGGTGCAATCAATCTGAAGAAGCATCTAAGGACTAGTTGAACAGAAATCTTAAAACTAAGGATATAAAGAAGAGGCCAAATCAAGACTGGTAGGAGGTACAGAGATGAAAAATAGGCTGGCCACACACTCATATGTGGCAGTTGAGCATCAGGAGGGATATCTCAATTGTGGAGGTTCCCTGGAGGAGCAAGAGGCTTCTGTACCATACTGGAGCTCCCCATCCTAGAATTCCAGTGTCAGAAAGAGAAGTACCCCCACAAAATTTAATTGTGAAAACGATGGGGATTACAACCATCTGGGTGATACAAAAGCAGAAGTCAGCTGGAAACACAGTTGTTCCTTAAAAGGCTGGTGCACAGACTCACTAGCAAGCACTCATTCTGGGCTCCAGCAGAGGGACAGCAGTTCGGTAAGTGCCAGACACATATGGGGAAAGATTGACGGTAAAGGCTGGAGAGACAGCTACCATTGTGTCTTTATTGATCCCTACTGCTGTGCAGGTAAGCACGATCTTACCTGTGTCGAACCCTCCCCTTACATGGCCAAAATGGAATCTGCCTTGGCCTGGTGAGATCTGCTTACTCCACACTGGTGAATCCTTGAGACCTTGTCCTACCCAACTTGCAAATTACCTTGTGGCAATTTCAAATTATTACTGGGCAAACAGTTCCACCTAGGCTCTCAGTGGGAGTTTCTTTTGTCACCCATCAATAGTCCTTGCTGGTGCACCTTGAGAAACACTTTTGGTGGCCAACAACCAACATTAGCCCTAGCTGTAGTATTTCTTGAACAAATCTCAGGGGTCTGCAGATTCAAGTCAGGCAGCAGCCGGTCTCAATGTAAGATGAGACTTTTGCAAATGGCCACAAACTCAGTACTAGCAGCAAATATGAATCTGCACCAAACTGTGGAACAAAGCTTGACCTACCCTGTTTACTCCTTGAAACCTTACCTCATCTAACTCTGGTACACCCAAGACTCATTAGCTGCTCAGCCTAAAGGGGAAGCTAATAGGCAGCCTCTGGCCTTGAGGTGCCTTAGGCCTTTTGCTGAGGTACCCCAAACCTTGTACTTGTGATGCTTGGCGTTCATTCACACCATGGCCTTTCCTACATGCCTCCAGATCCAGCTCAGGCAGCGATCACACACAAACAGATTTGTAGCTCCTACCAGGTATCTTAGGGCCAGTAACAGGTAGCAGCTGACTTTGGCTTGAATAGATACCCTCCCAAGGGACTCCAGAACTAATATACCTAGAGGTCAGTGTTAGAACTCAACAGAGCACCACTTGATTAGTCCCTCATGTAGCACACCCAAAAAATGGTCTCAGTGAGCACACAAATCCACTGGAGTGAACCCCCATCCATAGGGTCAGCCTACAAACAGCAATTCATATGTGTGGGTGTGGCCAGTGGTCACAGTCAATCAACCTAAGAGTCAATCTCAATCACTGATGACAACAACAATCAAGGCTCAACCACAAAAGGAGAGCATATACAACTATACAAGGTTTACTCCTAGAGGACTGGACACAGATATTCAAGGAACTGGCCAGTGAGCAACAAAAAGACATCTATTACATAAATCTACCTGGATAAGACTGGGAGATAGAGTATATATATATATATATATATATATATATATATATATATATATATATATATATATAGAGAGAGAGAGAGAGAGAGAGAGAGAGAGAGAGAGAGGCAGCCAAAATTAAAAATAAATAGATAGATAGATAGATAGATAGATAGATAAATATGTCTCAAGTAAAAGAAAAGGAGAAAACTCTAGAAAAAGAACTAAATGAAATACAGGCAAGCAACCTACCAGAGGCAGAGTTCAAAAAACTGGTTATAAGGAGATTCGATAAATGTAGAAGGAGAATAGATGAGTTCAGTGAGAATTTCAACAGAGAGATAGTGAGTATAATTAAAGTCAGAAAACATATAAAAGAACAAGTAAGAAATAAAGACTACAATAACTGAAATTTGGAATACAGTAGAAAGAATCAATAGTAGATTAGATGAAGTAGACAAATCAGCAATTTAGAAGACAAGGTAGCAGAAACATCCAATCAGAACAGCAAAAAAAAAAAAATTAAAAATATGAGGATAGTTTAAGGGACCTCTAGGACAACATCAAGCACAACATTCACATCATAGAAGGTCATAGGAGTACGAGAAGGAGAAGAGAGAAAGCAAGGCATTGAGAATCTATTTGAGAAAATAATAACAGAAAACTTCCCTAACCTGGTGAAGGAAGTAGACATATGAGTCAAGGAAGCACAGAGTCTCAAACAAAGTGAACCCAAAGAGGCCCAAATTAAGACCCATAATAATTAAATGGCAAAGGTTAAGTTTTCTAAAAGTTTCCAAAAAAGGCAGCTAGTTATTTACAGGAAACCTCTGATAAGAATGTCAGCTGATTTCTCAACAGAAACTTTGCAGGTAAGAAAGGATTGGCACAAAGTGATGAAAACTGAGGACCAACAACAAAAACTACTCTACTCAGCATTTATCAGTTAAATTGAAGATGAGACAGAGAGCTTCCAAGACATGAAAATACTAAAGGAATTCACTACCACCAAGCCAGTTTTATAAGAATTGTTGACGGGACTTTTATTAAGAAAAAGATGAAAAAGAGAAAAAATAACATAAATATGAACAATAAAATGGCAATAACTGTGTACCTATCAATAGTTACTTTAAATGTAAATGTATTAAATGCACCAATCAAAAAACATAGGGCAGCTGAATCAGTAACAAAACAAGCTCCATTCAGTTGTTACCTACAAGAGGTTCACTTTAGATCAAAAGACACACACAGGTTTAAAAGAGGGAAAGATATTTTATGAAAATAAAAAAAAAATGAGGTAGCAATATTTATATCAGACAAAATAGATTTTAAAACAAAGGCTGTAATAAAAGACAAAGAAAGACATTACATAATGATAAAAGAATCTATCCAACAAGAGTATATAATGCTAGTAAACATTTATGCACTCAACATAGGAGCACCTAATATATAAGCAAATATTGACAGACATAAAGGGAAAGATTGACAGTAGTACAGTCATAGTAAGAGAATTCGACACCCCATCAATCCCCATGGATAGATTTTCTAGACAGAAAATCAACAAGGAAACAGCAACCTTAAATAATACACTAGATCAAATAAATTTAATTGATATTTTTAGAGCATTTCACTCCAAAGCAGCCGAGTATACATTCTTCTCCAAAGTACATGGAACATTTTCCAAGATAGACCACATGTTAGGCCACAAAACAAATCTCGGTAAGTTTAAGAAGAATGAAATCATATCAAGTATCTTTTCTGACAAAAATGGTATGAAACTAGAAATCGATTATAAGAAAAATACTGAAGTACACAAACACAGGGGTCTAGAACATACTACAAAACAATGAACAGGTTGACAATGAGATCAAGGAATAAATCAAAAGATACCTTGAGATAAATGAAAAAGAAAACTAAATGACCCAAATCTATAGGACACAGCAGTCTAAAGAGGGAAATTTGTAGCAATACAGGCCTAGCTCAAGAAACAGATAAACAAACAAATAAACCTAACACCTAAAGAAATTAGAAAAAAAGAGCAAACAGAGCCCAAAATAATAAGAAAAATTATATTTCTATTTCACAAAGAAATGGTAAAAATCAGAGTAGAAATAAACAAAATAAAGTATCAATGAAACCAAGAGCTGGTTCTTCGAAAAGATAAACAAAATCAGTAAACTTTTTAGTAGAATCATCAAGAAAAAAAGAGAAAGGACCAAAATAAACAAAATCAGAAATGAAAGAGAATGATAACTACTCCACAGAAATACAAAGAGTGAGAAACTTGGTGAAATGAGAGACATCTCCAGAACGCTCTCCTTAAAACAACGATAAGTTGAACATCTAAAACTAAAAAAAAAAAAAAACACTCAACATGCTCACCACCACGTCTGAGCATGGGATCTGCACATAAGAGCTACCACAAGTCAGAATTCCAGGTATCGGGTGGTAAACTGGGAGAAACAAAGAAACTGCATCTCACAGTCAAAGCTCCCTGAAGGAGGAGGGGGTGGGTTCCCTGAACAGCCCTGCCCAGGAGTGCAGTGAGCTCCATGTGGCAGGCAACAGTGCCCAGTCATCAGGGCAAAAAATACAGAGAACTGGATACTGTAGAGAAGTGGGGATAGCAGAGAAGCAATAGTTGATTATACCAGCTGTGGTTGCAAAATGCAAGGCTGAGCAGTAAAAAGAATAAAACACTTAGGAATAAATCTAATGAAACATGTGAAGGACCTATTAATGAAAACTATAAGACCCTATTAAAAGGTATTTGTAGACCTATGTTCATAACAGCATTATTCAGGGTGGTCAGGACATAGAAGCAACCGAAGTGTCCTGCAATAGATGATTGGATAAAGAAATGGTGATACATATATACAATGGAATATTACTGAGCCATAAGAAGAGATGACATGCTGCCATTTGCAACATGGATAAACCTCGAAATGATCATGCTAAATGAAATAAAAACTGAAAAAGTTGAAAAGCACATGATATCACTTATATGGGAAACATAAACCTAAAAGCAACAAATGAACAGGATAAACAAACAGACTCATGGACATGGACTAGTGGTCACTCCAGGGTAGCGGGGAGGTGGGAGAAAGGAGGTAGAAGGGGTAAAAGAAGTAAAATATGTGGTGACCGAAAGAAGAAATTTAACTGTAGGAAGGAAACACACAATGCAATATATGTATATATATGTATATATATATATGCCTTACTGTTAAACTGTACACCTGAAACTTCCTGGATTTTGTTAAACAACGTCATTAATAATTAAAACGAAAATCTGTACTGCTAAAAAAAGGATATCAAAGGTTTGTAAAAAAAATACTACGTGAACTATTGGTGAGATTGCAAATTGGTATAGTCACTATGAAAACTGTTTGGAGGATCCTCAAAAATTAAAAACAGAACTACTTTTTGACCTATCAATTGCACTTCTGGTTTTTATCTAAAGAAAACCAGAACACTAGTTCATAAAGATCTATGCACCACTATGTTCATGGCAGCATTAGCCAAGATATTCGCAATAACAAATATATGGGAGCAACTTAAATGCCCATCAAGAGAATTTAAAACAAACTCACAGATAACAGAGAACAAATTGGTGATTGCCAGATGGCAAGCTGGGTGAAAAAGGTGAAGAGATAAAGAAGTTCAAATTGGCAGTTAGAAAATAGTCATAAGGATGTAAAGTACAACATAGGAAATATAGTCGATAATATCATAATAACTATAGTACTGGACTAACGGGATCACTTTATAAATTGTATAAATGTCTAACCACTATGTCATGCACCTGAAACTAATATAAAATAATATTAAAAGTCATCTCTAATTGGAAAATAAAAATAAAAAGAGAACTTACTATCTTCCATTAGTAGTCTGAGTAAATTTTCAAAAGACATATACTTTAGATATTAGGTTGGGGTTTGAGAAGATATCGCACCTCTCCATTTCTGAAGAAGATATGTGTAGTATAGATTACCTAAATCCCTTTGTTTCAGGTTCTCTGACATAGTCTGAACAAAACACTTGATAAATTTTGTCTAATAATGTGAACATATTATACATTAAATAAATTAAAGTATATACATGTATGTGTAAAGCTTATCAATCAATAATTAATTAATCCTCAAAGTTTTACCAGATTAAGAAAGAGAATGTCACCAGTATGTTAAACTTCCTCTGTGTGTGCTTACATCATGGTTTTCCCTTTTACTACCCTCCAGACTATTATGCAGATTTTGAATTAATGATTCATTTGTTTTTCTAATTTACTCTTGTTAGATTTTCTTCTAAGAAGGATAAAGACATGAAATCTAAAAATGGATAATCTGACTCAAGACAAGGGATGGAGGGAATCCCCGGGACATTAGAGAAAGGAAATATCAGTAAAACACTCATGTAACATCCCCAAATCAAATCAACCAATTTAAACTGAGTCCAAAAGATAGAGGATTCAAGGGATCTCTCTTTCTCTCTCTCTCTCTCTCTCTCTCACACACACACACACACACACACACACACACACACACACACACACACACACACGTGTGGATAGATTTCTTGGTGAACTGGAGGAATTTAAACTTCTGGAAAATATTTTAAAGATAAATAAGAAGACTAAGTAAATAAAAATAAATGCAGTTATTAACTCCAACAAAAAATATAAAATAAAGATCTTATTTTACACTATATAAGTTATCTGTAATAACATTAACAAAGATGGACTATAAATTTCAATTAATATTCAAGAATAATAATGATTTAATACACTTGGTAGGATATAGGGCTCAAGATTTTATGTATTTATATGTGTCTGCATATTTGTGTATATATTTTTGTGCCTAAAGTATGTAACATGAATGAGAGCTAAAGAGTCATCTGCTGTATTAGAAAGTCAATAAATTTGGGTTAAAAATTAAAAAAAATCAATAATAACAAGATGTTTATCAATATCTATATAAATATCAGAAAAAAAAGTGTGAAAGGTATTTTTCTGTGTAAAAGACTCATGAAGGATAACTATTTAAAGTTATGTTTAAGGAGTCCACAAAAAACATAATTAATTTCTAAAGTAATTTTATAAAATTAATACATTTATGTGCATATTCTCTTACTTTTAATGAGATATATACTCATGAGTTGATAGAGAATGTTGGGTATCATGAGTGGGAAATTATTTGTTTTTCTAGACCAATTTTTGTCTATTGCCATAATAATTAAAATAATTTGTGGCTTTTAACTTTCTGATTTATTTTCTTAACATAAAATGTTTAGTAAAACCAATTTTTATACACTATCTACAGAGCCTTTATACACTTTTACGAAAGTATTTGCATTTGTGAGAATGTTACTGACACTGTACTACAGACATAGAAATATCTGTAGTAGTATTTCTTATTCATGGTTATCCTTACTTTCTCTATTCCAAAAATATGTATTTACTGCCAGTTCTCCAGAGGAAATAAATAAATGTAAACTTGTAATTCTAATTTATTTTGATCCTAAATTGTAATCTACTGCTTTTCTGTATTAATTGGAGATTCATGAAAAAGGGATTAATATTATATCATTGTATGAGTAACACTTTTAGTTTATTTAAATTGATTTCTTCCAAGTTCTATCACTTCTGGGCTACTGACTGCAGTTTTTATATTCAGTGTCTTTGTTCCTTCTAGAATTAGACTGGTTTACCCTTTAGAAAAAAAATGTAATTTGCAGCAGTGATTTAAAATTATTTTTATTAAATTCTAAAATACTTCTGTTAAGTCAGTGTTTTCATAGTTATTTAGAGTCATATTTTTTTGTTGTCTAGACCAAAGATGCAATCACATATATAAGTGGTTTTCTACTAAAATGCTGTTGTTTTCATAAGTTTGATGACGAAATAGTCTAATTCTAATAGTAAATACAGTTATCCTAACTTTCTTTCTTATGAAAAATGTGAATCATTACTTAAAGAGTATTAAGAGCCCCAAAATTTACTATAATTTTGAAGTAAAAATTATTGCCTTAATTAGATAAATAGGTTTGTTCTCACTATTGATCTCTATTGCTTTGAATAAATATAAAACGAAGGCCATCTGTTTATATACACCCAAAGCTTTGTGTAACTCTTAACTACTAAATTATGTATTCTATATAAATGGATTATTTTTCTTTTATAGCTTATTTTTAAAAATATAATTATTAGCTGAATTAAATTTTTATGTGATAAAGTGTATCCTAGCATAAAATAGACAACTACATAACATGTAAAAGAAAATTAATGCATATTAGTATAGTAGATGACCAAATATCCATATTTGGAGTTATATATTGGGAAAAGTATTCACTCACATAAGAATGTGGTAATAAAATGTGACCAAATACAATGTGCTAAAACAGAAATTCTTGCAAATAATAACATGTTCAAATATAGTTTAAATAAGTCTATTATATGTAATAGGTTAAGAAAGGGAAGTATAAGATTTATTAAGACTTACTTATTTTCTGAGAACAATATTAAGAAAAATAAATTATACTTATACAAAATATCTTTTTGTTCTATTGTAAAATAAATCTTATGGCTTAAATTAACTAAAATCTTATAAAGCATGGCATTTTACAATATTGTAATATATTTGAAATTCAATATTTCTTAATGATTGTAGAGTAAACAAGTAAATATAATTTATGAAAATGATTTTCATCTTTGATATAACTTCATGAACTTTTAGCTCTCAGGCACATAGTTTTTATTTCTGATAAGACAATATTCAACACCCACTTATGTCTTTACAATCCTGATATTTGCAATACTATTGCATTATAATAAAATTAGCAATTTCCTTGTAATATAGATTGTTAGTAATGCTATCACTGAATTTACTCTCTTTATTCGAAATTTATGTAACTACTCCATTGCATAGAGGTCAGATCAGTATTTCAGATCATTAACAAAATTAATATAACATTCAATTTTTGATATATATGAATCCCCTTATCTATCTTTATATCTTCAAATGAGGTAATATACAACTAAAATAGATATTTAATATAATTTTACATGTTAAATATAATTCTAGTGTATCAGTCACAGAGGTGATGCCCAGAGATGTGTAGCATGCATTACGGCTACTAAGTAAACTTCACAACATCACTACATTTTTTTTTGTTGTAAAATTTATAAGTAATCGGTTTAATTGTTGTGCTCAGAGAGAGCATACCTTCTTTTATCATTATAACAGATGTTTAAGCCTGGATATTAGAAAAGTAGTTTTGTTATGCTAAAGAGATACTTCAAAGTAAAATCAATTCTATAAAACTTGAAGAATTATATAAGATGTCTCCTGTATTTTATATGAAGTTAATTGTCCTAGTATAATGCTAGAATGGTTTATGCTAATTTTATAAAGGTATTATGGGAAAGTTCAACTATAGTTTACATATAAATTTTTTATTATGAAAAGAAAAAAACTTTTTTTATTCATTGGTAAAGGTTTTTTAATTTTAAACATTTAAAAGATAGATTACAACTAATTAATTATAGCAATACTAATCATTAAAATCACAGATACCATGTACAAAGCACCAATTAGCGCTTTGCTAAAAAAATTGAACTATTCAATTTTTTAATTGATTATGGTTGTATCTACCCAACAACAATAGCAAAAAACTTTAATGCATAAAAACATGACTCATACATATTTTTAAATGTTTGAAAATTTATGAAATTATAATATAGGACCTATTTAATTGTGCTCATATAGTTGGTTAAGTCTGTCTCTTTGGGGTTCTTAACACTTTTCAAATAAAAAAAAATTTTAAGCAACGAGTTAATTGTGAAATCATTGGGAAATACTTTTATCGTGATGATAGGATAAGTTCAAGTTATGATGCAGCTCTCTTGCAATAATGGAAACAAATTTTTAAAAAATGAACTAAAATCAAAGAGCTGGTATGAGTAATTTAGTATATTCATGGCCCATTTAGAAAACAGAAAATTGGTATGAATACCTTCAAGAGTAGAGATAAATTCCATTTTGTATGACCACTACAAAAATTAAACATCTAACATTTAGTCATGCTAGCTCAATGCAGTCATCTTAGTTCTGTTTACGGTCCGTGGGAATTGGAGGAGAGGAATTAGGAGTGGAGGCATTGGCAGGACAAATGGAAGACAAACACAGGATTGCATTTTAAAAATCTTTTTGATTCTGCCACAGTTGTATATAAACAAATAGATGTATGATTTGATATGTAACTATTGGTTAAGTTAAATATTTAAAAAAAACAAATTGCAGGATCAGTATTTAGTGGATGCTCAAAGAAAAAAAGCATATGAGAGCCAGTATGTGGAAAGGGTTAAAATTTTTATTAAAAAATAGAAATCTGATCTTCACAGATCTAACTCAAGACCAAGAAATGTGTCATCAATTTTGTCTATTAGACTGCAAAACTCCTCCTGAATTTTAAGTTGGAGATCTCTAAGGGGCAACTATCAGATACAGTCAGATCCTGTCAGAGCAAGGTGAAAAATCACTTTGTGGATGCAGTGTTTCCAGTGGTGAAAAAAGCAATCAGAATTGACATCCAACTTCTTCTAGTCTTTCTCTTTGAAAAGATATAGAAATCTGTGAGGCTGCATACTCTGCAAAAGAGAAGCCTGTCTCATGGCTGGAACAGGTTCCTTTCTGAAAATAGAAAAAGAAATCACTATCCCAGGAGACAAATCATAAGTCATCCTGAACTTCTCTTGGTTTCTTTGTTGCTCTAGGTCAAATGAAAGGAAAGGGACCATCAGGTATTGAGTAGTATATAGTAAATAATGATCTACTTGACAATAGTGTGCATTGAAAATTCAAATTCTATGGAGAACTTCTAAAGCTTGGTTTAAATTATTGTTTAACTGTTCTAACTTGTTTATTATTGCTTGTATCACTTGTATATGAGAAGCTGCGATCTTCTAAAGTTTTGTAATGAGTCATATGAGGCATGTAAAACTAAGAATTTATTACACTTAGATGTGTCCTTAAAATATATGTGCCTAAAAAATATAGTTTTGCATATACTAATTAATAACATACTCTAAGACATGTAAAATACATAACCAACAGAGAGTGTTTTCTGCTGGTTTCAATTGTGAGCAAAAAGGCCTGCACCAAACTCTTAAACATTGGCATATTTTGCTTGCCTTTTAAATAATAAAAGTAAATATAGCGTGATTATAGCCTCTATAAACCTAAAATGTATATTTTCTGACCATTTTAGCAAAAATACTTTTTTTTTGTTTAATACTAGTGTATTTTTAGTCCTTCAAGTGACTCTTGCTGATAGAAATTAGACAACCCTGTTTTCAAGTTATATCTAAGGAGGCCTAGTGGCCTAATAACTCTGTCGAATGGTTTATTTTCCATCTCTGTCTCTCTTTATCTCTGTCTCTCTCTCTGCCTCCCTCCCTCTCTCTTTCTGCTTTGCATCTCTGATTTCCTTCTACTTTAAATGAAAATTTCATTCAAAAGGGTAAGTTGAAAGCTATTTTCTACAACTTTTTTGCTCCCATAACCATAACATCAATAACTCTAATAGAAAAATCCCAGTGAAGACTATGATTGGCTGTTTTATCTCATACCTATTTTTAAATCAATCTCTGTAGCACAAGATTGGAGGACCTGATTGGTCAAACCGGATTCTGAGTGTACCGCTGTCATGAGAATTGTATATCATCTTTGACAGCACTTCCACTCTTACCAGAATCAAAGCACTAAGGATGGGGCAGTCTTCAAAGAAAAGAGTGCTGGACAAAGAGTTTATCTCCACCATGGTGGACACTAAGCTGGAATCAAGATTGCAGAGCAAGCCTGCATACATCAATGTTAACATAGTTGTTTACTTACCTTATCAGTCAGAATCCAGTCTAAAAATGACTCTAAGTTATTTTAACAAAGAGAATTTAATGTAAAGAATTATTAAAAATGGCTAACAAATATGTGAAAAGATACTCAATGTTATTAGCTATTAGGGAAATGCAAATTTAAATCATTACATAATACCATGTCATACCTGTTAGAATGGTATTATCAACAAGTTGAGTTATTAGTGTTAGAGAGATTGTGAAGAAAAAGGAATTCTCATACACCTCTGGTAGAAATGTAAAATGGTACAGCCACTATAAAAAACAATATGGAGTTTTCTCAAAAAATTGAGAGTAGAATTACCATATAACTCAGCAATCCCTCTTCTGGATATCTACCCCCAAAATTTAAAAACATTTATCCATAAAGATATATATCATTGTGTTCATTGAAGTATTATTCAAGACATGGAAACAACTGAAGTGTCTTTTGATAGATGATTAGATAAAGAAAATGTGATATGCATATGCAATGGAATACTACTCAGCCATAAAAAATATGAAATACTGCCATTTGCAACAGCATAAATAAATATTGAGAATATTGTGCTAAGTAAAATATCATATTGAAAAAGTTAACAACCATATGATTTCAATAGTATGTAGGATATAAAACTGAAAGCAACAAACAAGACAAATAAAAACACATAGACACAGACAATAATATAGTTGTTATTGGAGGGAAAGAGGAGAGAGAAGTAGATACAAAAGGGTAAAGGAGGTCAAATGTGGTGACAGAAGGAGATTTAAAAAAGAAGGAAGAGAACTTCTAGGAGATGAAGTTGGAAAGGCAGTTTGGGAAATGATGGTGAATGCCAGTTACATAGGTTTAGGTTTTATTTGTTAAGCAAATAAATTACTTTAAGATTAGGTCAGAGAAGAATTAGTTAAGCACTTACTAGAAAACTGAACAGACAAATGCAACAGTGACATGTATCAGAGGTGGTAACTGCAAGAAGTATCTATTACCTCTATGTCTGGAGAATTTCCCACAAAAGAGGTTGTGGTTATTAGAACCTAGAGCGTTGGCTGGGGCCCCTGAAATGCTGGAAGCAGAGTGTTGGTCCACCTGTGCTGGTGTTTGTTAGGGGCCATGATGTGGTTTATTCTGGAATATAGAAATATAAACTCAAAAAAGGTGTCAGGTGCCATTCTAAGGTTGAAGATTTGCTGAAGTAACAGTGAAAGAAAAAGAATGAAAAACAAGGAGTGAGTCTTCTCTTTATCCTCCAGTCTTCTTCTAGTGGCTCTTATTAGCAGAGCTTAGGAAGTTTCCATCTGGCAAAGCAGAAATTAAGTTTATAAAGTCCCAGCCTCAGTACTGCAAAGAAAAGGCTAGAAGTGTGTATTTAAAGCTGAGAGAAAACAGTTTTTAAAAAAGCTTAA
Source organism: Macroglossus sobrinus (assembly GCA_004027375.1). NCBI lineage: Eukaryota > Metazoa > Chordata > Mammalia > Chiroptera > Pteropodidae > Macroglossus > Macroglossus sobrinus. The sequence continues at coordinate 95,105 of PVKZ01002008.1, forward strand.
GTTTTTGCTAAGCTTTTTGTAAAAAAAAAAAAAAAAAAAGAAAAGAAAAAGAAAAAAGAAACCAAAAACCCCCAGAAAATATTATTTTTGAATATTCAAAAAATTAGTTTTAATTAAATTATACTTGGTTTTTCTTTCTTTTTTTTCTTTTTCTTCTTTCTTTCTTCTTTCCTTCTCTCATTTCTTCCTTCCGTCCTTCTTTCCTTCCTTCTTTCCTTCCTTCCTTCCTTCCTCTCTCTCTTTTTCTTTCTTTCTTTCTTTCTTTCTTTCTTTCTTTCTTTCTTTCTTTCTTTCTTTCTTTCTTTCTTTCTTTCTTTCTTTCTTTCTTCTTTCTTTCCTTTTTTTACATATGCTTCCACTTTTCCCACAAAACATCTCAAATATTGTTTCAGAAATACTGAATTAAAGTATTTGAATAATATTTTTTAAGTCAGCCTTAAAATTAACAATGGATACAAGATAAAAATAGAAATTAGAATTTTATTTTGATAAAGACATTTTGAATTCCACCAGGAGCAATGCAGCAATCTTGATAAGCCTGCAAAAATGATTTGATTTTGAAAATTCACTAAATAGCAGAGGAAAAGTTTAATGTGGAATCTCACCACAGCTAATTATATGTATTAGCTACGTTGAGTAGTTTGCTAGCCCAGATAACCTTTAAACTTTGGCTATAATGGTAATTTACTTAATGGAGGGGCTTAATAGAATTATTGAAACAAATGTACCTCCTTAGATTTACTGAGATTGGATTGGGAAGTTAGAAGACATGAATATGCTGTGCACACATACTGACAAAAAACCATGTCATTTTGATGATTCATAATTTCTAATTAGCCATGATTATTCTGAGTGGTTGTGGATATACATTTTAATTGTATCACATACTGTAATTTCCAATTTCCGCAAAGACGCTGATGAAGTGAAAGTCGTATTGCTAAGTCATCATTTAAATATTTGAGAAATGGAAAGCTCTAAGAGAGGTATAAATATCCGCAGCTTAATTATAATTTCTATTGATCTCAGAAGTCAATTTTATTTCTGTAATATGGATGGCTGTCTCCCTCCTCTATCCTAGCTCAACATCACAATGGAGTTTTGGAATTACAATGCCCTGTTCACAGCAGCAGGAGAGAAAACTATACTTCCATCATGGGTTCAGCTTTTTAGGAGACAAAAAGGTGGTCAGAGGAGCAGAGGCAGGGAAAGCGAAGCAACTAGACCAATGTCATTGTTGTAGTAGGTCAGTTTAGTTTGGGTTAGAATTATGTGCTGAAGACAGAAAATCCTTACCCCGACACTCATTTTTCTCACGATTACTAGAGCTACCTGGAGTCTAATCAGATTTATCTTGTACTTAGGCTTTAAATAACAAATCAAAAGAATTGATAATTCTGTGAGGAAAAGACAATGGTCTAAGCAAAATATGTCTCCCAACAGCTACTGAGGTGAGAAGAAGAAATAAAGCAAGTTAGTAGGTGTGTGTATCTTTATGATGTTTATAACAATGTGAAGCTATTTAATGACCTCTTCTAGATATAAGGACACTCTATATATTTTCTAGGTCTTCTACTATATGGCATGGATAAACTGAAGTAAATTACCTAAGATAGCACTTTGGCATGGGTACTCATCCTAGGCTCAGAAACCCAATTTAATAATTAAAAAGAGTCCATCTCATTACAATATCTATTTATAATGACACACAACATTATTTACTTTTTTCCTTCCTTCCTTCCTTCCTTCCTTCCTTCCTTCCTTCCTTCCTTCCTTCCTTCCTTCCTTCCTTCCTTCCTTCTTCCCTTCCTCCCTCCCCCTGCTCTCTTTTTCTCTCTCTTAACATCCACATGACTTATTTATTTAGTAGCTGGAAATTTATACTTTTTAGTCCTCTTCACCCAATTTGCCCTCCGCCTGATCTGTTTTCTGTATCTGAGTCTTGTGTTTTGTTTTATTCCACATGTGAGATTATATGGTATTTGTCTTTCTCTATATGACTTATTTTACTTAGAATATGCCCTCAAGTTCCTTCTATGTTGCTGCAAATGGCAAGATTTATTTATTTTTAATGGTTGAATAGTATTCTATTATATATAAATCACATTTTCCTTTATCCATTCATTCATCAATGAGCTTTAGGTCGCTTTTTTTATCTTGGTTATGGTAGTGATGCTGCAATGAACAAGAGGGTACATATATTTCTTTGAGTTAGTGTTTTTATTTTATTTGGATAATACCCAGAAGTGGTATTGCTGGATCATATGGTAATTATATTTGTAATTTTTTGAATAATATTCAAACTGTTTTTCATAATGGTTACAGAAGTTTACATTCCCATGAAACTGCACAAAGTTTTCCTATTTTCTGCATCCTTACCAACACTTGTTATTTCTTGTCTTTTTGATAATAGCCTTTTTTAACAAATGTGAAATAATATCTCATTGTGATTCTAATTTGCATTTCCCTGATGATTAGTAATGTTGAATACCTTTTCATGTACCTGTTGGCCATCAATACATCTTTTTTGGAAAAATGTCTCTTCATATTATATGCCCATTTTTTTAACCAGATTGTCTTTTTTTTTTAATAGAGTAATTTCTTAACCTGAGATTTTATGAAGACAACCAGAAGATTGGTTGTGAACAGATGTACCTGTGTTCAGAATGAGAAATGTGTGCAATTTATAATAAATTTAGTCAAAGAAAAATTTCCTTATATAAACTATAAATTCCGGTAATTTAGTGTAATGTTCCAATTTTCTCACCAAGAAAATGATGAGACTACTTGGAAAGATATGACCAAGAGAATAACCTCTGCTTTAGATTAACCATACTGGATTTTTCCTTGCATTCTATTTAACCTAGTTTATCTTCTATGTTTGTCTTTTGAAACAGCTGTATGTTTAATTCTATAGTTTTCATATATGAAGAGCCATTATTAATTGCAAAAAAATGCTTGAAATTTATTTAAATTACTATAGCATTACTAAAAAAACTGTTCCAAATTTTTAAAAGTGCATTAATATATTTATTCAATCAGTCAACATATATGTATTAATGCATAGATCCTCTAAATACTACCAAATTTTCTTCAAATTACCAAAATTTTCCAAATTTACCAAAACGTTGCCATGGCAATTGTAATTATAGAAAATATAGGTAAGAATGTATATATGTATATGTGTATATACACATATGTGTGTGTATACACACAAACACACACACACACACACACACACACAGATAGACAGAGAGACTGAGAGACAGAAAGAGAGATTAAAGTAACTTTCCTGAGAAAGGACAATAACACCCATATTAATATTTCACACTAAAGTCACCAGTGGTCAATGGCCTCTTTACAAAAGAGGCCCAGGTTATCAAAAAAAAAAAAAGTGAAGAAAAAGAAAAAAAGTGAAAAAAGAATGCATCTTCAAATTGCAGTCACAACTTAAAGGGATATTTCTCAATTCCTCTGAAGTAAAATATTTCATCACAAGGCATGGCAAAGGGTGGTAGTAGTGTCTATAAATGTTACAGACAACTTTTGCTCTATGTTTATCTGTGCATCTTTCTAGAGAAAAAAATTTATACTTTTATCTGTTTCTCAAATTGGCACAAGATACTTTATAATGCTAAGAAAACCTACTCTTGCAGCTGTGAAAGTCATTTTGAATCTATAGGAAGGGACTGAACAACGGGACAAATAGCAGCAAGTAGCCAATTCCAGTAGAAATTAGATGGCTATTGGTGCATCCTGTTCTATTTTTCTTTTGAAACCCTACAAGATTGAACACAATGAGTCATTTTTCAGCATGTTTCAAGCAGCTGTAAAGTCCTTATTATGACAGCTTCCTTAAAGGTTACCTGGTTAATTTGTGACTTGGAAAGTTTTTTCTTCCAGGATGTGATTTTCTCAAAAGAAGTTTGTGGAGAAAGATCATGAGGAGAAAAGAGAATGCTTATGATGTTGCATGTAGTCTGTGTGTGGTTTTCAAATTTATAGAGGGCATAGATGGAGATATACATCATATTTTACCTAGTGATCTGACATCCTGAGGATAACTTTATTCTAGAATAACAGAGCAATTAAGTGATAGACCCAGGATTTGAACCCAGGAAAAAAAGCTTCAGGTCTGAGCTTTGACAATTACAAAATGTTGCCTCTCGTGAGACTATTCAGTTCCACAAGTTAATGACATACCTCTTTTCCCTAGAACATAGTAAGCATTATTAAAAAATAAAATTAAATTAAGTTTTAAAACTCCATGTTGATATACAGGTATTTTCTAAATTCCTGGGAATCTTATTTTCTATTGACTTGATTGCCTGATACCACTGCCCTCCATTAAGTCTTTTAACCTCTCTACTGTCTGCTACAGTAAAGTTTTGATTTACATGGAAAGGAAAAGTGGTCCCAAGTGCTAAACTTCTTGTGATGTTAGCCACTAGAACAATTACCACAGAGACATCACTGTTTGTTTGTACATTTGTAAATATGTTAGTTCAAGTTGTTGCAGTTAGGGAAGGGTTTGCAGTAAGGACTAGAGAAAGAAAAGACACTGATGATAGAAATATGGGCTTTTGGGTGTTTATCAGTCTCAATAATTTGCCTAAATTTTGATCCAGCTCATAATATGTTTTAAACCTGTATTATCCTAAGATTTTGTTGGGAATGGACAAAGGATGGTGATAGAAGATGAATCTAGCTCAAGAGGCAATTCGTATTATATTCTTTAACTTTAAAAACACTTTTCTACTAAACCTTGAAATACATGAAAGAATAAGGGTCCCATGTCTTATTCTACCATCTTAAATATCTTAAGCATCTATATATAAATCATTTCTAAATCTCTTTATTTAACTTGAAAAAATTTTTCAGCGACACTTTCTAATTAATTTCTTTAAATAAAATTTGTCAGAAGTTTTTTTCCATATTGTCATGCAGTGCTTGTCTCAATGCTGAGCTGTTGCAACTGTAATTCACAATTCTAATCTACTCACCATACTAGAAACTTCTCGTTAAATTAAAGTGTTCCCAGTGGTTAGTAGAGTAATATCATAAATTTTATTGAAACTCATTATCAATAAGGTCTATCACTGGAGTAAATTTTCTAGATAAATTAAGTCCCCCAATGCCACTATTGATGAAATAAATTCTGCAAAGTAATCTGCATATGTAAATGGTATCCTCCGAACTTATTTTGCCTCTGAGTACAGAGTTAAACAATGATGGATAAAGTAATGTTTCTCAAATTTGACTCATCCTGAGAATTATACAGAAAACTGATCTGCAGTAAGCTCTGAAATCTTTATTTCAAACAAATATCCCAAGCGATTTTAGAATCAGGAAAATATACCATCAATATAAAGTGAAGTGCAGAATGGTTCAGATTGGTTCAGGATACTTAGGGGAGAGTGGACAGTTTTTGGAGACTTAACATAATTATTCTCCTCTGGGTTTTATAATTGTTGCTTTTATAAATCAGAGAGATTAGAGGCAGGAAGCATGAAGAAAAATAGAAGACTGAAAGATGCAAACTTTACAAATCACTTCTGGTTAACAAAGCTGACACATTTTTACATAATGAAAACAAAAGCATAATTGCCAAAAATTATAGTTTAATTCAAAACAATAATCGTGTAGCTTTACTTAAGATTTCAAAATTTTAAGAGAGTTGTATGGAATTGATAACATGAGAGAGAAGTATGTTTGTTCAAATAAAAGAACCCACGGGAAGCATGGAGACTAAAACAGCTTTATGTAATAGCTAGGATTCCTCTATGATAGTCAAATAGTTAAATCAGACACATATTTTTATTGCAGTTGGAAAAGATCAAGAGATGAGGCAAAGGTAATTTTTTTTTAAATGTATAGGTAATAAGATAGATTATAAAATTCCATTTAACTCCCAAATAGGCCAAATCTCTTTACTGATAATAAAAATCAGTGAACCAGAAACTACCCATATTTGAACCCCAATGTCATTTTTTTTTTTTATTGCACACTCTAGTGCCTGTATATAGTACATAGCTTTGACTTTCTCAGAACTAGAATCTTAACATTTCTGCCTTCCTAGATCACTGTTCTGTATTTTTCTATGGTATTTTCACTGAGATTTCTAAATTATTTTGACCGTCTAGATCCCAAATTATCTTTTAACAGTATCCTAGGACTTCATTTTTCTACTTATCAACCATAAAAAAACATCTTGTAAGCTTACAGAGTTATGCATAGATGCCAAAGATGACCTTTACATGTATATATTTTTTTGAATCTTAATTGAGTCATTAACCAGCAATCTATAGCTTTCTTTATCTTTCATTCTATAAACCTGCTCCTACTTTTGCATCTATTACCATCAATATCTCATGTAGCTTTGGCCATTTTGTCATGATCATAAACTCAAATTGCATTGGAAACATAATTGCAGAACTTTTTTCTTTTGATTTTTGCCTTTTTGGCCTCAGCATTTCTGTCCTTGTAAAGAAAGCTGATGTTGTTAAAGAGAATTAGGAAAAGGCTTCTAGGCTCTGATCTTTACAGAACTCTGTAGACTTAGTAAGAGAACAGCTGATCAGGGAGAAGTTAGGTGGTTCCATTTGTGCAAATTATTGTACTTTTTTATTATTTTGGCCAGATTTTTTTTAGATATGACCAGGTCATTTTTATTATTTCAGAACATGACTGACTAGTGTTCCATATCAAGAATACAACCTGTGGCAGCTTTGAAATATTATTTCTCACTTGTGTTGCTTACATATTATCTGTCTAAGTTGCTCTGCAGTCAATTATTAAATGCAGTGTACTTTTGCCTCTATTCATGAATGCAACTCTCAAGGAATAAGTAACAAAGATAGAATTTTGATTTAACTTATTGATATGAACACTGGAAGAAAGAAAATGACTTTATTATAGTTAATTTACTTAACTATAAATTATACAATTATTTAAATGAAACAATTTCATTGTATAATACTTTAAAATATATGCCATGGAAATTAGTAATAGAAATTACAATACAATTCCTATGGAAACAAATCTACATAATCTATTTTGTTGGGTAACATATATTTAAAAGGTAAAATCTATGGATTAATCTCTGTCTTTTAAAGTATGGGAGTCTTTCACAATCATTTATACAATATATTTATATTAGAATATCTTATATTTTTGACTAAAAATCTATGTGCAAGTAACAGGAAGAAAGAGAAACATAAAACATGGAAAATACAACAAATAATCAGAGTTCTTTGAACACACCAAGAACTGATTGCATGTTTGTAGTGTTAAAACATGAATACTGAGATTCAGTATTCCCTGAATACTGTCAAGAAGGGATAAATAGATCATTAGAATGATCAATACGCTCTGATTATCCTTGAAAATATAGAATTTTATCCTTAATACAGTTCGATGTCCAAGTCACATTCCTGCTATTCCATTTGAGTGTTTTTTATCCAGATATTAATTTAACATTATAAAAACTCAGAATGAGAATGATTGTACAATATTTGAATTTCAAGAAATTATATAAAATCATATCTTCAATTATAGTAAAATTCTTAAAGCTGGTGATAGTATTTGAGAGCCTATATTCTTTCACAGATACCATCACAATTTGGAACAAACAAGTTCATCAGTTTCTGTTTCTGTAATGCTCCCTGTCTAGTGATTGTACATTCCTATGATTATTTAGGTGGAAGCTTTGTGTTAGAAGATTATCCAGATTAATCTTGTTCTTTCCATTTGTGTTCATCAGAACACTGAAGATTCCGCTTTAGCCTTTCCAGGCCATTGCATATGGCTAAAGGGTTTATTATCCACCCTGCTCTCCTATTATCCCTGCTTTAAGATCTAACCTACCTCACATGATTCTCTCTTAGCCTCTGTTCCTGTATTCTTATCATTGCATATAACCAATTGCAACATATAATTGCATATAACCAACAGCAGAAGTGAAAGCATTTGGGAGTAGGGAGGTAGAGAGAAAAGGAGTGTCTATACTTGTCTGTACATGATATTATTAATGAGTTGATTCTACATTTTGGATATTTTGTCAACAGAGAAACTGTGTTTCAAAACCTCAGTACTGGTCCAAAACATGCCTGGTTTCCCAAGGAGCACATCTCTGCCAAATTAATTTACAAAAAACAAGTTCTAACCTACTTTCTTAATATAATTCTTAATATAATATCCAATTACAGATTTATTTATTCATATCCCATAGAGTATTTTTTAAAATCAATACAAACTACCTTTGCACTCTTCAGCTAACTTCTCTCTCTCTCTCTCTCTCTCTCTATATATATATATATATATATATACACATACATACATACATACATACACACACACACATATATACATATATATATATATATATGATTAAAAAATCAATAGTTAGGCTCTGTTAATAAATTCTTCATTCAGTAGCTGGAAACACACAGATACACACACTTACACCACTAGCCTTTTTTATCCTATTACTAGGACTTTTGTGTGCACATAAAACTGAATATCAAAAAGATGTGGTTTTAGTCCAGGTCCTTCCACTAATTGTGTGGTTGTGGACAAATCCAAGGCAGATCACTGTAAAACTAAAGAAGGTAAAATTTGAGCACCTGTCACTTGTATGAACTTTTTTCACATTACTGCAAGACCCTATCAGTGTGGTAACACTATTGTATGTCTTTGTAAAATTTGCCAAAATGGGATATTTTAACGACAGTTGATTAAAATTACAGTTTCTTTCCACTCTAAATTTTCTTTTGTTAGACTTTCCCTCTTATTAGTTGGCATTCTATTGGTTATTGACAGTTTTTGGATCTGGCGAGAAGTTGAATTGAGGACAGATGGAATTTAGGTTATATGAGATATACCTATGTGGTTTTAAGTCATTTTTTGTAAATAGATGGGTAGATATTCCAGTGTAAAAAGACTTTCAGAAATGCCCTTCCTACCACTGCATTGACATATTTAAGATAATGGCAAAGGCACAGAGCTACCAGTATGTCAGTCAATTAACTAAACAATATTATTTTGCTTTTCTAATTGCTGTGATATTTGCAGTATTTAAAGTTTCCAATTTCTTACATTTTTTTCATTCTTAATCATTATTAATAGTTTTGTTTTATTTTTCTTAAATTTGCCCTTATACAAGCCTTGAGGCCCACAAGACCTTAATCCACATTTGGACAAGTTAGTTATCTTTTCTAGGTCTCAGTTTCCAAATTAAAAATAAAGATTTGGATGTTATATCTGTCTAATAAATCCAAGAAGTACAAGGGGGTGTGGAAATACTAAAAATAAAAAAATGTATTTAAAAAGTAAATCAGTATCCTAAACTTTTACCAAAATAAAATTTTCATTATTCTTCAAATGGGAAGGAACATAGGCTGTCACCTATATGAACATAACATTCTAACAATAAGTGTTCTTCTTCTGTAACCCCACTTGTACACCCGACCTGTGGGTCAACAGGTAGTGAATAGAAGAAAAATAGACCTTTGTGTTTAGACAGAATTGAAGAATGGGATTTTGGGCTTAAAAACCCCATACCTCTACATTTCAGGGCTGCTTTATTTAGGATCCACATACCCTTGACAGACCCAGATGGCTGAATAAAGAGCGTGTTTCCTATAACTCAGTGAGTTCTGGTGGTCTGTGTGTCTTTCAGGGGCTGGCAGCTACAACAAAATATGGCATGCCCTTTCTTAACATATTCGTATTATGCCTTCTCATAATAAATACTTACCTATTTTCTTTGTATAAGCAACTACTACACTCATCCTTCTAAATGGAGCTCAAGGAAAAGCCTCTGTATTAGATTTCTACTAACAAATTACCACAAACTTACAGCTTAAAATAACACACATTTATCATCACAGTTTTTATGGATCAGAAGTCTTGTCACAACTTAGATGGGTCCTCTGTTCTGTCTCACAAAGCTGCAATCAGATGTTGGCTGATACTGTGGTCTCATCAGAGGCTTGACCAGTAAACAACTTACCTCCACACTCCTTCAGTCTTTAGAATAATTCACTTTCTTCCAGATGTAGTTCTGAAGTCCCTGTTTTCTTGCTGCCTGTCAGTTAGGGTCTCTGCCTCTCATCTCCTAGTTATTGCCCTCAGTCTCTTGCCATGTGACCATTTATATAAATTCTCTCTCAGTGCAGCACTTTCCTTCTTTCTTGCTAGCAAGGAACTCTCTGACCCCTGGGAAACACCAAGACTCTCGTTAAAAGTCTTTCATCTGATGAAGTCAAGCCCTGCAAGGTCATTCTCCTTTTTAATTCAAAACTTACTAATTTGGCTCTTTAAATACATCTACAAAATGTCTTCTCCTTGCCGGATAATGTAACCTATGAAAGGAGTCAAATCCAATCAACTTTGCCACATTCTTTTGGTTAGAAGCATGTTACAGACTCTGCCAAACTCAAGAGTGTGTTATAACACAAAGATATGAACAATAGGAAACAGGAAATCATTGGCGGAGGTGAAGTGGGGGGATCACCTTGGGAATCTGTCTATCACACCTTTCCTAATTCTATTAGACAAATTCAGTTGGAACTCAGATAGAATCAAATTAAACAAAAAATTTGTGTGCTATCATAAGAAATCTAAACAAGCATTGGGGAAAAAAAAAAAAGACTTCTGTGGGACATGGATTATAGGAATAAAGAAAATCTGGAAATCAGGTATCTCCAAGACCACTTTTTGACTCTGCTTTCTACTATAGAATAACTTGGCTTGGATTGGTTACTCAACTCCAGAATAATCAACTGTGTTCAGGGCATTGGGTACTCTGGCCTAGATTAGATCAAGTGTCCCCTTTCGACTAATCAACTCTGGTTAGGTACATCCTTTTAAAAACATGTTAACTCTTAGGAAAGTAAAAGGAGAAATTTCAAAATATGGTTAACTCCAGACTCACTCTCTCTCTCTCTCTCTCTCTCTATATATATATATATATATATATATATATATATATATATATATATATTCACAGGATCAGTTTATTTTCAGTAAAGCCATATCTCACGATAATTTATCTGCTAACACTTGTACATCTACCCCCACATACTCTCAGATCAAAATACTGAGTAATGTGTGTTCCACACATTGCTATAATTCCAGGATCTAGCAAGACCTAGGACATGATGGTGCTCAACAGATGATTGTTCAAAACATAATCCCTTATTGAAAAGCTAAATTTAATATAGTCTACTAAGAATTAATCAACTTAAAACCCTAGTATTGCCATAGAGATAGATGTTTTTAAATTTACTCTTATTCTAAAATAGAAATTAAAATTAATACAATGCCATTTTTTATTTAGTGAAGGGAATGAGACATCTTTTATTATATTTTATTATTTTATGTTTTTTTTAAACTATATAAATGCCTTACTTGGATTAGCAGCATGTAATAACATTATTTCTTCTCTGTGTGTGCAGTTAGACAGTTATATATTATAAAGTGATCCTCTACTTAGTCTAGTACACACCTAGAACTATATATAGTTATTAAAATATTATTGATTATATTCTCCATGCTGTACTTACACTCTTGTGACCATTTTGTAACTACCAAATTCTACCTCTTAATCCCTTCAGCTTTTTTCACCTAGCTCCCCAATATTTCTACTGTTTGGCAAACATTGTGTTCATTGTATCAATGAATCTATTTTTGTTTTGTTGCTGTTGTTTGTTTATTTTGTTGTTTAGATTCCACATATAAGTGAGGTTATATGACATTTGTCTTTCTCTGTCTTACTTATTTTATTTAGCATAATGCCTCTTTGTCCATAAATGTTGTTGCAAATGTTAAGATTTTACTTTTTATATGGCCAAGTAACATTTTACTGTATATATGTACCACAGAAGAGGAATGTTTGAAAAGAAAAAGAAAAAAAGAAGAAAGGAAGAAAGAAAGAAGAAAGGAAAAAAGAAAGAAAGAAAGGAAGGAAGGAAGAAAGGATGGAAGGAAGGCAGGCAGGGAAGAAGAAGAAGAAGAAGAAGAAGAAGAAGAAGAAGAAGAAGAAGAAGAAGAAGAAGAAAAAAGAAAGAAAGAAAGAAAGAAAGAAAGAAAGAAAGAAAGAAAGAAAGAAAGAAAGAAAGAAAGAAAGAAAGAAAGAAGGAAGGAAGGAAGGAAGGAAGGAAGGAAGGAAGGAAGGAAGGAAGGAAGGAAGGAAGGAAGGAAGGAAGGAAGGAAGGAAAGAGAGAGAAGAAAAGAAAGAAAGAAGAAAGAAGGCAATCATAACAATTACCTTAGAAAATAAATTAGTTTCATGTTATCATTAGGGTTGTGTTTTCAGATCCTTATTTAGCACTTCATATTCTTTATGCATGTACACTTAAGTTTTGTTTCTCAATTTTTTAAAGTTTTTTTTCATTCTTTATTTCTTTCTAGCTATATCTATTTATCTATCTAATTATTTATCAAGAAAAATAGATCTCCTTAGGGAAAGTAGTTTTCTGCTTTAAGATTGCAGGTATCAAACTTTTTAATAGATTGTAGGCAAATAATGACACAAAGTAATTATATCTCTAATTATTACCTTTGCAAGTAGTTTAGATGGATATATCCATAAATGAGAATAATAATATGTATTCTAATAGCTTATATATTCTTGCCCTTTTAAAATGAACTTGCCCACTGACATGGCAACCATCCAGTTTTCTGATTGTTCTACTCCTAATGATACAGCAGCAGAGCTGATAGAAGATTATGGGTTTTCTGGTCATTTGGTAACTATCCTGAAGGACAATTATATTACAGCTAATATAGTAAACATTATTGATACATCAATGAACAAGACCAAAGAACTTTTGGCTATATAAAATTTATGTTCCAGTAAAAGGAAATAGTAACTATATAATAAATATAAAATTAATGTCAGATTGTGATAAAAGTTAAGAAGAAATTAAATAGAGTAATTTTGGTAAAGTGTAACAATATGAGTTAAAGTAGAATAGTCAGGGAAGGCCTCTTTGAGAAGATGAGTGTGGTACTAGTCTTGAGAAATAAAAGTAATAAGTACTGAAAAAGGCTGTGGAGAGATCCCTGAAAATGTTATGTGTGAAGACACAAGGTTGAAAAAATATTTTATCAAAAGAATTGAAAAGATTTCCATATAAATTTAGCATAATAAAAGTGAATAGTGTTTGTGAAGAAAGCAGGAGTTAGATCTTGCAGCCTTAAAGGCTTAGTTAAAGAATTTAGGTTTTTAAGAAGAATGAAAAACATATTTTTTTTTAGTAAGAAACAAGAAAAAGCAGGGAGACCAGTTAGGATGCAATAGGTCTGTGAAAATGAAAATAATTAATATGAGATATATATTTTGGAGGTAAAACTGATTTGACTTCCTGGTTAGTTGGATACACTTGGTGACACTAAAAAAAGGGAAAATTCATAGATAGATTTTTAAGATTTAGTTTGAGCAGCTAAGTAGATACTGGTAAAATTTATCAATAAAGTAGAAATAGTGCTGAAAGAGAGTGTGATATTAACAGCCTCATTTGTGTAGATATATTAATTTTGAGATTCTCATTGGACATCCAAAGATGCCAAGTGGGCAGTGAATACATGAGTGTGGAAGTCAGGGCAGAAGCCTGAGTGTGTGAAACACTGTGAGAAAGCCATCAGCATCAGCATCGAGAAACATGTTGGCCAAACTTGGTTTTAGATTTTAGCAAGTACATTAACCAGTGATGTAACTTTAGACTAGTATCTTAACACTGTCTTGATTACATCTTCTATAAAATGGGAATAATGGTTAATATTAACAATTAATTCTCTGGAAAAAGGCATTAAATGTATTTCAGAGAACACATTTAAAAATGGTTCCTTAATGTGAATGACTATATCATATATCTGATGACTTCTTTAGAATTCTAATAGGGTAAGTGGGAAGAAAGTGTGGTAAAATTAGCCGTCTGAAGGAGAGGAAAGGTGCCATATTCCAAAGTGAAGAATTTCATAAATGAAAAGCTTAGAACTAATGCATCTGAACCACCAACTGTCCTGACAGAAAAAACCCTGCGTTTGTTAATTTCAATGAGAATTAAACTTAAGTATTTGATTTAGAGCTTTGTTTTTTAATAGAACTTGACTGAGCTTGTAAACCAGTTCAGGAGATTGTGTGGTTTTGAACTTGGTTCTTTCACAGAGATTTCATGTCATAGCTTACTTGAGCCAAAGTAAACTGAGAAGGGAATTTCCAGTTTCCTACTTATTAGCAAAGGCAGCCTGCAGTTAATGGCAGCCCAGTGTTGTAAGTCATTTTAAATCTTTTGGCAAAGTCAGAAGAATAAAGAGAAGGAGAGTAAAGGGAAAATAAGTTTTAGAACAAGGGGTATCCAGAAATAATCTGAAGAAAAGATGGAGATAGGAACGGAGTAATAGTGTCAGTGTGTATTAAACTATGAACAAGATGTTTTTTTTTTTTGTAGAAAGTTTTAGTAACAGTTTCCCATTTATCTTTCTTTTTCCTCCCTTCTTAAAGTCTTCCCGCTTTTTAAAGTTTCTTTTTAATAGAAATAAAAAACATTTTCGAAGTCCAGTCTCATGTTTGGAAGAGTATACAAAGCACAAGTTGGAGCTCTACCATCTGCTCTATGGTTGTAGAAACCTTTCTGGATAATTTCCTTATCTATAAAATGAGCAAATGGAACTGGCATATAAGGAAACTTCCAGCTCTAGCATGTTGTAATTTGATTTATCTCATGTCAATAAAACAGGTAATACCTGTCACAGTATATGCCTTTGCAATCAATTCTATGTTCTTTTTAATTTTTTTCCCCAAAATGTGGTGAAAAGGAAAAAGCAGAAAAGAAAAACAGATTTTACATGGTAGGGCTCTGTAGTCTTTTCATCAGAATGACCATTGTTTAGTCTGTGGGTATATATGTGTGTGTATGTATGTGCATTTTGCATATATTTTTTCAATTGACAGTTTTTTTTTCTGTGAAATTTGAGTGATTTTATGGATGTATATATTAAGAAAAAAATCAAAGAACAGGTAAAATGTTTGGGTTATTAAGAAAGTCATCTAATGGGGGTAGTCTTCAATCTATATCTCAAAGATATATAAAAAAATGTAAAAATTAAAATTTATTTTTATAATAATAGTAGAAACAAAATTAATCAACTTCTGCACAATTTCTTAAAAGTTTTTTGAGACAAGAGTACATACAGAGTTTGTTAAAAATTAAGTAGGATTTGAATGCAGTGTATGGAAAATGACTGACTTGTTCTTTGCTGTTAATTCAATGGTCTCTTTCTTTCTTTCTTTCTTTCTTTCTTTCTTTCTTTCTTTCTTTCTTTCTTTCTTTCTATTATTGAAGAGTAGTATAATGCTTTCTCGTTTGGAGCAGGGACTACTTATAGAAGAGGCATCCCTCTTTTGTTGCCTAGTCATTTAATTCCTAGCTAAGGAATCTGAACAAGACTATATAAATTTGAAGGCAGGAAGATGGTCAATGAGGGATACAAAGAGGTTCCAGAGAAAGAACTTTTCTGGGAGATACTGCAATTTTCCATAAGCTCTCCAGTGGAAAGAATGAGGAATCAGACTCATGAATTTTGATGCTGGTAATTTTAAGATTTTGTTAAAATTAAAAATTATTGATTTCTTCACCTTAACAAAAAAAAACCAATTTTTTAATAATTTCTATAAGCCATATGCATCTCCATTTAATAACATTTTCTGATGTCAGTATAATTTTGAGTTCTAAATAGAAACAAGTGTTAATAATTATAATTAAGGTTATATGAATATTAGAATTAATTTAGTTGCTTTACTTCAAATACTTAGTATAATATGAAATTATTAAGTTTTTAAGTAAATAATAAGCTATTTTAAAAGAAGTCTGATTTTAACTCTGTCCTTTTGTACTTCTTTCTCATTACTATTTCTCTCCTTTGCCTGCATATATTTTCCATGTGACATCTGTTCTGGATCTATAAAATAGAGGTTATGTTTTTCCCAAAAGAGAACTGTGAAACTTTGACTAACCACAAAAATCACTTTCAGCTTTTTAATGCTATGATTTTGTCATATCTCTAATTTTAGCTTTTTTCCAGTTGACAAGGAAATTCAGGAAAATCCTACATGCAAATGCAAAAGCACTTTCTAGAAAATGGCTTCATATTATATAAAAGTAAGGTAGCATAAAGCACACTCTTTACTAGTAAATTTCCTAAAGATGTAGTTATGGATTTCTGGCAGTACACCAGCACTATATCCACGTTCACCGCAGCTTCTGACCTGGGCATGTAACAAGAGGAAGAGGAGAAACAAGATCCCTAGGCAATTTTTATATTCATGCTCTTTGTGTGTGTTGAAGAGTTATAGGATAAGGGAAACTGATAGGGTATGCATTAAGTGCTGACAAGATGAACATTTCTAGTCTTATATCAGGTTGAAACTCATCAATAGCATCATATAATTGTTAACTTCTGGAAGGAATGAGAAGTAGATGGACCATGTTGCCACAAGTCAAATTATAAACAGGGTCCTTATTTGGAGGAGAAACATCACAAATCCAACAAGGTGAAGCAACTCAGCAGTAAACCAAAATGGGGTCTGAAAGTAGAAATTACTGACACCTCACTAAGGAGAGACTGCCTTTCATGCCAAGTGGTAGAGAACATAAATAATGTATGTCGAACTTTTATGTCTGTATACATTAGCAAGCAGAGCTTCTTTTAAAAATAAGAACATTAATTCAACATTCTTTATTAATTTAAATTTTCTAATAAGCAGTTGCCAGTAATAATATGCCTTATCCTGAGCTATTATTCTTAGCATTTTCTTCTTCCATAATAGTAATTCTAAGTAGCCTCCACAAAATATGTCAAAGAACATATCTTTCCTTAAAAACAGATTGATTTGTCCCTTTTTAACTCCATTTGTTTTCTTCAATTAAGAATACTTGATGTGTGTATTTTACCGCAACCATATTTGTCTGTATTTATTTCTACAGCATTCTGCTTTTTCTCTTTAATTCTCAAAATTCTCACTCCAGTGGGCAAGTGGTGCTTTGTAAAATGTTCCCTCTGGGCTCTGAATTTTTCCAGACTCTAGATACATTTTGAAGGTTTATTACGACTTCTATTATATATAACTTACTTACTCCTTATGTATAATCTCACATGAAACACCAAATTAATCATATTCCCTCAATCATGGCATTTACCATTAATGGTCAGTATGGGATGCCCCTTTGCCTTATTTGTTTAATTTATAATTTTCTTTCCTCTTTTTTTGTTGTTCTTTAAATCTCCTTCCCCTTCATTGTGATCTACTAACTTCAATGTGTTGGATATCCTCAAGTTTGTGTGTATCCTTGAATTGTTGTTCGGCATAAGTATATGTGTTTAATTTATATAAATGTTATTATGTTAGAAACTTTATTATCTCATTCCTTTTTCCTCTCAGCATTTATTTTTATTATCTACCTATTTTTTTGGTGTATATTTTAGTTCATTGCTTCTCATTGCTGCACAGCATTCCATAAAAAACTTACACAATATTTTAATTCTTTGAAATTCTCCTTGTGATGACACCTAAATTTACTACATATCTGCTACCACAATAACACATTGACTGTTTTTTTGAAAGTCATTAGCATTTTTCACAAATATTTTTTGTTCTTATTGTATGTGAATGCATAGGAGGAGTTTTGCACTCTCTGACCACTTCTTATATATAATTCTGGCCAATAAGTGTGGGCCTCTTCACAGAGGCCAACAGTTTTCACAGTGGGTGGCTGCCCTCTTGTCTGAATAAATACAATGAAAAAAGTTGGCCTGCCGAGCAGTGATGGACTTGCAGTATGAACAAAAACCAAACATATATTATTGTAAATAAGAGGTTTGGAGGTTATCACAGCATAATATAATCTCTCCTGACTGATACAATCACCATACATGCCCCTTTCTAGTAGTTCTTTGTGAGAATATTTGAGGGCTACATAACCAGAAATAGAAAATTGAGACATAGGGCATATGCAGTTTAAATCTGAATAAGTATTGCTAGAGTGTTCTTGAGGAAGGTTAAGCTCATCTGGTTTCTCCATATCCCTACTAATAATTACCACTATTCAACTTTCTAGTTTCTACCAATCAGATGGTTGTAAAGTGGTAAATTATTTTACTTTAATTTGCATTTCTCTGATTGCAAATGATCTTGAGGATCTCTTCATGTACTTGATAGTTATTTTTGTTTAACCGTCTGTTTATCATCTGTTCATATCATTTGCCCATATTAGCTTTTTCTTACAGAATGTATGTCTAATATGGTATAGTATATTTACTCATGCCATGTAGCCTATTTAAATATAATTTATCCTAAAAGGAGAGATGTATATTTATAGAATTTTTTTCTTTCCAAGGTCATTAATAACTATTTCTTGTCAAGTTCAAGACTTGTCTTGTATACACTTGTCCTTGATACAACTGTAAATTAGAGATCGCTGATCTCTCAGCATTGCTTACAATGTTTTCTTCTTTTGAGTCCTTTGTATGTTCCACAGAGACAGAGAGACAAAGAAAGAAACAGAGAAACTTTTTGAATGGGAAATAATGTGAGAATTGAATATTAAGCTTTGGTTACAATAAGTAAATCTTGAGTTAGTTTTACCTGTTTTTCTCTTTTATTCTCCTTCAAGATGATGATGGTGATGATGATTGCAGGAGCCAGCCGGCTAAGATCAAACAGTTCCCAAGAGGGGGAGTGAGGATTGAGAAAAGAAGAGAGAGAGAGACAGAAGATAGAGTTGGGAGGGCTAACAGTGAATACTGCGCCCCGAGTTTATTTAGCACAGCATATATATACCCTTGGATGTGCAGGAGAAGCAACACCCACACATATGCAAATGATTGCTGACCTTTACGTAAGTTCTCTCAAAACATCCTTGTTCCTGTTTTCTGTCTATTATTCCCTGGGGCAAGGAATGTTCAATTCTTTCCATTAAGCCAAACTTCCTCCTTCAGTAAGGAGCCCACCTGCTCTGTAAACTTCTAGCTTGCAGGCAACTTTAACCCTGTCTGTAGGGCATTCAGAAAGAATGGCTCCCAATAGATGATTCAATTACAGGTGACATTTAATTTTATTTTATATTAGTTTCAGGTGTACAGCATAGTGGTTAGACACTGATAGAATTCATAAAGTGATTCTCCCCGATTAGTCTAGTAACCACCTAGCTCCATACATAGTTATTACAATATTATCGACTATTTCCTTTGCTGTACTTTATATCCCCAAGACTATTTAGTAACTACCGATTTATACTTTTAATAGTTAGTCTTATTAATATATTGTTCTGAAATATTGTTTGGTCTTCTAGGTGCAAAATATATGCTATACACTGGTGATCCCAAGAGAACCACAAAGATCAGTGGCTTATATTGAAGGAAGGTGGGTTTGAGACTGTCCATGTGCTGTTAACTTCCCTGAAGATGATGGTCGTAGCTCTGGCTGACTGATTGTTTAAAGCCAGAGGGTTAAGAAAACAAAAAAGATGGGAATAGCTGGGTGAAACATGAATTCCTCAGTGCTTTAATTTCTATGAGAAGAAAATATTAATTATTTCTCTCTACTGTTGGGAGCCATTCTTGATGAATGCCCTGCAGAGAGGGTTAAAGTTGCCTGCAAGCTAGAAGTTTACAGAGCAGGTGGGCCTGTTAATGGATAGCTTGTTACTGAAGGAGGAAGTTTGGCTTAATGGAAAGAGTTTAATGTTCCTTGCCCCAGGGAATAAGAGACATTCCTTGCCCCAGGGAATAAGAGACAGAAAAACAGGAACAAGGATGTTTTGAAAGAATTTATGTAAAGGTCAGCAATCATTTGCATATGTGTGGGTGTTGCTTCTCCTGCACATCCAAGGGTATATATATGCTATGCTAAATAAACTTGGGGCACAGTATTCACTGTTAGCGCTCCCAACTCTATCTTCTGTCTATCTCTCTCTCTCTCTTTTTTCAGTCCTCATTCCCCCTCTCAGGAACTGTTCGCTCTTAGCCGGCTGGCTCCGGCATTCTACATCTGTAATCACTTCTCTGGAGATCAGAATTTCTTTATATAATTTTTGAGTTTGGCATAATAAACTCCTACACTCCTTTGTCTTTGGAAGATAGCTTCCTGTAGAGAACATGTATCTTCTGTTTTGTATTAAATGATAAAAGGGGCCTATCTACCATACAGGAGTCTATAGTTACCCAGTACTTATTTGATTTAATAAGTGAATATTCCTAAAATTAGATTCACTATTAGGAGGTACACTAACCCACAGATATAAAACTTATTTTCTAATATTGCTTTATTAATTAACAGATACTTTATTATTTTATCTCTTAATGTGCTCAAAACTTGAGTGAAAGAAAAACTTGGTCTATTTTTGATAAACACCTCAAACCACAACTACTTATGTACTCAAGTCTGCCATTGTAGCATGAGCACAGCCATAGACAATGCATTATCAAATTATTATGGTTGTGTTCAAAAAAACTTTACTGATACTGAAATTTGAATTTCAGACAATTTTCACATTACAATAAATATTCTTTTTTTAACTATTTAATAATGCATAAAAAATTCTTTGCTTGAAGGAGCAAGATTAAGCCCATAAGCAATAGTTTGTGGACCTCACAAATATATACAATATATTATATAATATGTAGCAATAATTGTGTTATTTCTCTCTTTTCCAATAAATTTTAAAAGCTTTATTTTGCCTATTTATTTAAGTTTTTATTCTACAGCTAGCTTCCAGTTACTTTATAATTTGGTCTTCCATATCTATTCAATAACAAAGAGCATATCTTCTCATGTAGTTCATAGCATCTATTTGTTAAAAAAAATAAGCAATATGTGGTCTCTGCTCTAGAAAACTTGTTTCTTCAAAATGTTTCCATACTTCTTCTTCTATTAATTTGAATATTGCATCTTCTAAAACATCTTTATCAACTACTTTTATTCCATAATATTTTTGCTTTATGCTGGTAAATATATATTAGGAATAACAATTGAGAATGTTTGCTAGTTTCTGAATGATATAATGTTTTTTATATAGGGGAGGAGAAATAAGTACAAAGTGAGTTCCAAATTCAGGAAATGGGGCATCTACATTTAGGAATTTATTCCTCTTCAGATTTTATGTTGACATTATTGTCTTTATCCTGTAAGATAGCGGCAAATGCACTGATTTAGTATTTCTGTGGACAGAGCAGAGAAAGCATGGAATATATTTATCTGGACTATTAACTAAGCATATATTTTAATCACAGCAATTCAGTCCAATTTAGATTTGGGCCAGTCAGTTCAAAAGAGACTAGGGGACAATATAGTTAGAAAAAAATAGTATTAAAAAAGAAAGAGATATAGGAGACATGACTATTTATTTATTTATTTATTCTCTTCAAAGGCCCGTGCCAAGCTAGTTCTTCATTTAACAATCTTTTGTCTGTGAATGACAAAGTGCAGAGAGAGAGGTTCAAAGAGAGATGTGTTCGCTTTTACATCTCAGATAGCTATTGCCAAATTATCCTACAAAAGATGTGCCAATTTATATTCTTCATCAGCATTGTATCAAAATAACACCTACGTTTTTTTAAGGAAAATTTAAAAATCCCACTTTCATTTTTGTTAATCTTGGCTTGCTATCCCTCACTTCTCAGCTTCAATTTAGAGTTGAACTATAATGTCAAGCATTATATTATTCCCATTCCTATTTTTATTACAACTATAAGCTTGATGTTCCTTTTTCTAAATTTTTGAGTCTTGATGTTTATGAATTATTCTTTCTTAAAACTATCTTAAGATAATTTCTTAACATTATCATGAATCTTTTGGGGGGAAATATAAGTCTCATTTGTATCTCCATTTCTTTATATCTATCTGGTAAAATTAATTACATAAAACACTTCATTTTTTCTATATCATCTATATTCCTTAAAAATATTGACATAATCCTTTTCTATAGTCCAATAACTTCTTTAATATTTTATCTGGGTTTCATTTACTCCATAAACTTCCTTTTGGAATTCAATTATTGGCTCTTTTAATGTTCAGAGCTTTTAAGACAATATTGATTTTTTTCAATATTGTTATCCAAATTAAAAAATATATTTATTTGAAAAATACTTTTTAAATACAGAAGTCACTGTTTTCCATAATTTCACTTTCTACTGTTTCAGTTACCTGTGGTCAACAGCAGTCTAAAAGTATTAAATGGAAAATTCCACAAATAATTCATAAGTTTTAAGTTGCTTCTCATCCTGAACAGCTTAATGAAATCTCATGCCTGCCTTCTCTCTTCACCCTACCTGAATATGAATCATCCCTTTATCTGAAATATCTAGTATGTGTACACTCACCACCCATTAGTCACTTAGTAAATGTCTCACTTATTGAAAGAGAGGCCACATTCACATAACTTTTATTATAACATGTTGTTATAATTGTTCTAGATTATTTTATTATTAGTGATTGTTGTTAATCTCTTACAGTGACTAATTTAAAATTAAATTTTATTATAGGTAAATATATATAAAAAATGTAGTACAAGTATATAGGGAGTTTGGTACTATTCATAGTTTCAGGCATCTACTGGGAGTCTTGAAATGTAGCCCATGTGAATAATGAGAAACTACTGTAATTGCCTTTAATATGGTAAGACTACTTCATTACTAATATCTCAAAAATTAAAAACTGAAGTAGACAATGGTTAAATCAATTCTTTAGTGACAAAATTCATCACACATTTTCTTCTTTCTATATAACAACTCTGCCTTGGTTCTTGTGCACAAGATGCATTTTCTCTTATCAGTAACACCTATAACACAGCTGTGTGTTACCGCTTTGGGCCAAAAGCCTTTGATTTGGTCAAGGAACCAAAAGAGATTTAGAAAGAACAGATGCTCCATAAAGAAATTAGCTGGTGTACAAAAATTTTCCTTTTTGCTTTTTCTCTTCTATTGGCAGCATAAGTGAAAATTAGAGGTAACACTTGGAAATGACTGTGAATCAGATTATATTTTGTTCACAGTTTTTTTTTTAATTACAGAAATGATTCTTGTGATGGTTTTATATTATACTCAATGAAAATCACTTTTGTGCAGGACTGAGCAGTTAGTAAAGGTAGAGCTCGAAGACAAAGAGGCAGTGTGGAAGTTCAGGAGAGAGTCAGTGACATAAGAAAAGGCCCATGATTATGAGTAATCTAAGAACAGAAACAGAAGAGATTATCATATGTCTGAAAGTCATATGTTAAGAAATAATCACCTAAGTAAAATCAAACTATATAGACACTGAAAAAATTTGGTGAAAATGATTGCAGTCTTTGCCTTCTTGGAAGTATAGAGAGTCAGATCAATCATGAGAAAATAAAAGAAAGATGATTTTAGGTAGTGGAAAAAATATATCAAAAACATGTTTATGTGATGGAGATTATCATGTTAGGGCTATGTTAGGGTCTTCAAAAAAGGTCTGTCTGAGAAACTGACATTTCAGTAGAGTTGAATAATGATGAAAAGAAAAGTGGAAAATTATTCTCTGAAAGAAATAGTGAGTATGGAAACCCAGAGGAGGGCTCAGACTCAATGTATCAGAGAAACCAGGAGTGGGGGAAAAAAAGTTTGAGAGTAGAGCACAGTGAGCAGGGAAAGAGATGAGATTGCAAAGATAGAATAGTTTTCTGGAGGACTATAAAAGACAAAGTAAAGCATTTAGGTCTGATACTGAGTGTAATAATGGAAGTTAATGAAGAAAAGAATCAGGCAGAGTTAGAACACTACAACTGAGTAGGCAAAAAATAATGGTGGCTTGAATTAGGATGGTAATGGCAAAGAGAAGAGAAATGGATTTAAAGTATATTTACAGTACAGAGTCAGTTGGTAGGTCTTATAGATGAATGGATTTATACAGGGTGAGAAAGAGAAAAGACTTGAGTAAACTCTTAGACTTTTGTCCAGAGCACTACCTGGTAGTACTGTTTATAAAGTTGGGAGAATTGAAGGAAGAACAAGCTAGTTTAGAAAAGAAAATAAGGTTTTACTTTGTCAACCTGAAGTGTCAAATGCTTGTTAGAAAGACACATAGAAAAAAAATCAAGTACATAGTTGAATATTTCAGTCTGGACATCTTAAGAAGTATCTGGGTTAGAGGTATAGATTTGGGAGCTATCAGCATGTCAATATTATTTGAAGCTATGAGATTCAATGAAATGGTGGAAGTATAAAAGTAGGCAAGAAAAAGGTAAAAGAGTGAGGTTAGAGTTTTCCAGCACTTGATCAAGCACAAAAGCAGAATTTAGTAAGAGGAGACTTAGAAGCTGTGCCATGAGGTAGTGGGAAGTTTGAGAGGGGCGATATGACAGAAGTCAAGAGAAGAAATTTTTAAGGAAGAAGTATTGGTGAGCTGGGTTGAGTGATTTTGAATTTAAGTAAACAAAAGCAAAAAGTGACCACTGGTCTTGTCAGCATGATATTTATTTATTACTTTAATATGGGCAGAGTGGTGAAATCTTAAATACATTGAATTGAGACAAGTACATGAAATGAGAAAATACAGGAATTATAGCAACTTTCTAAAAAGTTTACTATTAATATCTATACCTTGAAGGTGCGTGCCAGGAAAATGCTAGAGAGTTTTGAATATTTTAAGGCTTACAGGAATGATTTAGTAGAAGTTGAGATATTTCTGATGCAAGAGAGAGAATATCATGTGCATGGGAGATGGGGTACTGGCTTTAATAGGAGGAAGGACAATTTATCAACAGTTACAGAATGGAGAAAAGAAACAGTGAGAAAAATGCTGTTCAGTAAGATTTTGTGATGGTAAACTGGGGAGTTCCTATCTGTGTTTATTTTCTCAGCAGCTGACAATGATGAGATGGCAAAGAATATTATGTTTGAGGTGAGTGGAGAAGAATAATGAATTGCATAAAGTGCAAAACTGAGCATACTAAGGAAGAGAAATATGTTTTTTTTCAGGCATTGCTGAGTTCTTTTGAAATGTATATTCTTGAATTTAAAGTTAGATCAATTAGAAAATTTATTTTTTTGTTCACACTGATATTGTGTTTAGGTAGAGACATGGAGGGGCTGTAGATTTAATAACATAATAAAGATTATACTTGATAGACACATATGATAAAAGAAGAATTAACCAAAGTAATCATTCCCATTCAGAAAGAAGAAGACAAAGACACATACTACTACAGACAGTAGTAGCAGCAATTTCGATATCCTGAGAAATGGACATTGTGAGGGACCCCATCCTCTGCGTGGAGAATATCTTGAGTCTACTCTGAGTCTACTAACTGGTAGAACTTCCTTTGCCCTGTGTTCTCCACAACTCTTTGTTCTATCTTCTAGGAAATTCTTTTCTATTATTACCATAACCATATCTAAAATAGGCATTGATTAATGTATTGATCCTGGACCCTGAGTTCTTTACCTGTAGTTGAATGGGACCCCACAGATCACATTAACTTGTAAACGGTACATTTTGTTTTTGTTCAGGCTGCTGGGTCTTTTGGCAAAACAACTCTTTAATATTCTTATCTTGATTCCAGTGACCTCTATGTGTCAAAATGCATGTTCACAGTTCTTTTTAAAATAGTTTTCTTTTCTAGACATTATACTTAATGCACTATGTTTCTTTGCTTTCTTAATCCTACCCTCTCTCTTTAAACTTGGTGATAGATATCCTGAGCCTAGAATTTTTCAGAGAGAAATCAAATACTTTGTTGATTTTCCTAGACAATTTTCTTTTCCAGTGGAAAGTATTTGCTCAAGGTCACATCCTATGTTCTTTTTCTGGGATACCATAATCGAATCAGATTTACTATTAAGTATATTGGCCTTTTTCTTGAATTGATACAGCTGTAATACGAAATTTTAATAGGTCTTTGTTGGTGAATATTCTTCTCATTTGCATTGAGTTGAGAAGCAGTTGTCTCCTTCCACCTGAAAGGCCTTGGTTTTAGATTTTCTCCTTATTCTTTTAATTCCCTCTGCAGTCAATCAAATCTTTTCTGAACTCTATTTCTTCGAATATATTGTGAAATTAAGATATTGTCTGTTTTCAGACTTCTAGAAGTTATAATCTCATTAGTCTATCTTCTTTCTAAATTACAACAGGAGACAGCTTTATTAACTCTTTATTATTTCAAAACATCAATATTTTATTTTCTACCTTTCAATATTTAATTTTTATTTCTCAATAATTGATTGCTGAAAACAATGCTATACATTTTAGAGTTTTGTTATGTCAGCACCACACCTCAAGGTTCAAAATTTAGTATTTTTAGTAATAAATACCTCCAAGAATATCAGGTTTATTGCTTATGCAGACAACAAATCCAATGCAGGTCTCACTTAGGGATGTAGGCAGAATTAGGCTCAGTCTATGAATGTGTAAGTACTACAGCAGGAAGAAGAATATGGGGATTTGCTTTTTGTTTCTTAAAGAGCCTTCCTGGAAATGAGATGGATCACTTTGCCCACATTCAATTAGCCAAAGCAAGTCACATGGTCTTACCTAATTTCAAAATGGTCGGGGGATTTCAATTCTACCACACCTAGAAGGAGAAAAATACCAGAATGTTTTTGAAAAGCTATAACAATTATCATATAGGTCATTAAAAATATTTGTCAATTAAAAAAAATTAAAAAATTATCTAAGGAAGTAAGTAAGAATAACAATACGAAACAAAAAACATAAGTACCTTTTATTTTTATTTTTTTTTTCCTCTAGCAATAAGAGGCAATGGCCGGGTGCTTTAGGGTTTGGTTAACACAGAGCCTCCTGACAGAAAGAAAATTATTTACCTGGATAATAAAAGATAACCTGCAGATGACCTAGTCAAGAAATAAATGTGAATTAAGTAGCAGATATCTAACAGTAATCAATTAGACCAACATCTGTTTAACCAAAAACCGCTTGCTGAGAGTAAAACACTACATCAAATAACATGATTACATATAGCTTCTGATTACAGAAGTATTTGGTTATAAAAGAAACTATTCCATAATTCACTTTTCTTCCTTCTTTAAAGAGAATATTTTCTTTGTACAAGCAGAGGCTGAGGCAGGTAAGCAATGGGAAAATCTTGGCCTAGAATCATGAGATCTCTGCCAGCTTCAAACTGTACAAGTGTTGCTACATCACAAATAAATGTCTTTCAAACTTGAGTTGCTCAAAGTCTGTCTTGTAGTTTAGTTACATTAAAAAAAATAAATTTATGATCCACAGCAATCTGGCTTCTGCTTCTCTATTTGATTGAAAATATCCACTATAAATTTTCTCTTTGTCCTCATTGTGCCTTTCTCATATTATGCTCTCATAACATCTCACCTAGATTATCATCTATAAATTAGTTCCTTTATTTCCAGGTTCCCCCAACCATCATCATCAAATGCACTCTCCACATGGTTTCAAGAATAATCTAACATATAGTAACTGCTTGTTAATTGTTTGTTTAATTAAAATAAATGTATTTGAATGATGTTGTCTACCAAGTTGAGAAGATTCTAGGAAGGTGACGAATCTATTCTTACTGGGATATTCAAACTTATTCTCTCAAAAGCTGAGAACTTGTCAGATACCACACTGACTTATTATATTGATAACATTATATTTATTACACCTAGTGAAATGTACTAACTACTCTAGACTTATTAAGAAATTTGTATATCTGAGTGTGGAACATAAATTTCATATAAATTCAGGAGCCTTATACCTCAGTGAAATTTCTAGGGCTTCAGTAATATGAGGGATGTCAATATATTTTTTCTAAGGTGAAGAATAAGTGGTTGCATTTAGTCCCTCTTATAGCCAAAAAAGAATCATAATGCCTGGTGGGCCTCTTTGGATTTTGGAGGCAACATAGTCATCCTTTGGGTCTGTTACTCCAACTTATTTACCAAATGACCCCAAAACACTGCTCTTTTTGAGTGGGGACCAGAATAAAAGAGAACATTGCAACAGGACCAGGCTGTTATGCAAGCAGTTCTGCCACTTGGTCCATACGATCTAACAGACATGTGGTGCTTGAAGGGTACGTATTAGATAAGAAGCTGTTTGAGGCTTTGGCAAGCCCTTGTATGTGAATCAAAATGAAGGCCCTTAGGATTGTGGCTAATTACTCCCTTTTGATTAGCAATAATTGCACCTCAGATAAAATTCATTGGATACCATACTGCTACTGCACAAAACTACTGCTCCCTTTTGAGAAACAGCTCTTTGGCCTGCTACTGGTCCTCAGTAGAGAATGAACACTTAACTGTACATGGGCCACCAAGTTACCATTTGATCTAAGATTCTCAGAAGAACAGGATGTTATCTGACTCATCAAGCTAAAGTCATGTATATGTACAGTTACACTTCAACAACAAATGGAAGTGATATATGCGAGCAAGCCCTGAAGGCATAAGAAAGTTACATGATGAAGTTGCCCAAATGCCCCTGTCCACCCTTCTACTAACTGTCTTCTCTCTCCCAGCCTACACCTATGGCCTTGTGGGAAATTCCCTATGATCAATTGACAGAGAAAACAATTTCTCAGGACTGGTTTACAAATGGTTCTGCAAGATATGCAAGTATCACCTGAAAATGAATAGCTGTAGCACTTTCTGAGACATCCCCAAAAGAAAATCCTCTCAGTGGGCAGAACTTCAAGCAATGCACCTGGTTGCTAACTTTGCTTGCAGAGAATTGGCCAGATGTGTAATTATACACCAATCAATGGGCTGTAACCAGTAGTTTGGCTGAATGGTCAAAGACTTGGAAGAAATACAAATGGATAACTGGTGACAATAAAATTTGGGGAAGAGTTATGTAGGTAGACATCTCTGAATGGGTAAACACATGTAGACAATTACATTCATGTTACTGGTCATCAAAGGATGACCTCACAAAAGAAGATATAATAAAGTGAATAAAATGACCCATTCTATGAATACTAGTCAACATCTCTTTCTAGTTACCTTTGTCATTGTCCAATGGCTGATGAACAAATTGGCCATGAAGAGAGATACAAATTATGCATGGGCTCAGCAACATGGACTATGTGGTTATACTCACTGTTGAGTACCTATATGGCTATACTCACTCTTGAGTACCCCATTGGCTAACAGCAGAGACCAATACTGAGTCCTCAATATGGCACTGTCCCCTAAAGTGAATAATCAGCTATCTAGTGGTAGCTTGATTACTCTGGACTTTTTCCATAATAAAATGGGCAACTTTTATATTTGTAATGGGATAGACACTTAGATATGAATTTGTCCCCGCCTTTACTTACCATTTCTGCCAAAACTACCACCTGTGGACTTTCAAAATGTCTTATTTACGGTCATAGTATTCCATACAGCATTTCTCTGGACAAAAACTCACTTTATTGCAAAAGAAGTCCAGCAATGGGAGCAATGCTCATAAATTTTTCTGGACTTACCATGTCCCCCCATTATCTTGAAGAAACTGGCTTGGTAGAATAGTAAAATAGCCTTTTGAAAACTCATTTATAGCACCAGTTAGGTGGTAAACCTTGCAAGCTTTAAGCAACATTCTCAAGAAAAATGTATATCTTTGGAATTGGTCAATATATGGTCCTTTTTCTTCTATAGCCAAGATTCACGGATTCCAGAGTCAAGGAGTAGAAATGGAAATGACACCACTCACTCTTATTCCTAGTGAACCACTAGTAATTTTTTTGCTTCTTGATCCTGAGACCTTATGTTCTGCTGGGTAGAGGCCTTAGTTCTGAAAGGAGTAATGCTTCCATAATGAGACACAACAATGATTTCATTGAACTGGCTGCACATTTTGGTCTCTTCATGCAACTACATCAACAGGCAAAAGAAGAGAAATTCTGCTTTGCTGAGCTGCTTGACTCTGACTACCAAGTAAAAATTGGACTGTCACCACCCAATGAAAGTAGGAATGAATATGTCTACAATATGAGATTCCTTAGGGAGTCTCTTAGTATTATGAGGTTCTATAATTAAGGTCAAAGGAAGACTACAGTAACCCTATCCAGGCAGGACTACTAATGGCTTAAACCTTTCAAGAATGAAGGTTTAGATAATCCCAAAAGGTAAAAACAAAAAACAAACCAAGACCAGCTGAGTTGCTTGCTGAATAATAATAATAAAAAAACTACAGTTAGCAGTTAAAAGAGTATTTATAAATATGAGCTACAACCATGTGACCAGTTACAGAAATAAAGTCTGTAATTTAATTAGTATTTTCTTATTTTGTTATAAATCAGAGTATGTGTGTATATATGTATCTGTGTATATGTGTTCACATACACCTAAATGTGCATGCACATACACACACACACACACACACACACACACACACACACACACACAAATATATATACACCAAGCAAATATCTTTGTTTTCTTCTCTGATTTTCTGATCATGTAACATAAGCTATAATGGCTTTATATTATAATGTTTAAGTATTGTTAATTTTACATCATGTATTATAATTATGAAATTTAATGAATGATAAGCATCACTCAAGGACATTACTACCTCTTTTGAGGCTAGTGTGTTTTAGTTGTATGTATGATAATTGTATCATGTTATGTATATACTTTTGATCCTGTTATTATCTTTAATTGGCTATTAAATATAATTTGAGGAGACGCATATAGATACCAGATTGGCAAAGGGTGAGCTTGTAATGATTAATTTTATGTGTAACTTGACTTGGGTCACAGATTGAACAGTTATTTTGTTAAACATTATTATGAGTGTGTCTATAAGGATGTTTCTAGAAGAGATTAATATTTGAATTAGTAGACTGAGCTAAACAGATTGCTCTCCCCAATACAGGCAAACCTCATACAACCATTGAATAGAACAAAAAGGCTGAGTAAGAGAGAATTCACTCTCTCTCTGATATACTGCCTTTAAACTAAGACATTGTTCACCTTGAACTTGCACTCAGGCTTGGAGTGGAACTGTACCATCAGTTGTCCTGAGTCTCCAGTTGCCAGCTACAGACCTTGGGGATTCTCATCCTCCATAATCATGTGAGCCTTACAAATCTAACGTAATTCTTATCTTTTTTTTTCTCTGTAAGCAAGATGTTCTCTCCACCCCTTAACTTCTTTCAGTTATTTCATCATTGATTTTCTTCAGTTTTAATATGATATGCCTAAGTATAATTTTGTTTGTCCATTTGTTTAATTATTTATCTTGCTTCTTTTTCTCTGAGCTTCCTGGATGTGTGGTTTGCTGTCTGATATTAATTTATGAAAAAATTTCAGTCATTATTGTAAAATATTGCTTCTATTGCTTTCTTTCTTTCTTCTTCAGGTGTTTCTGTTAATTAAAAGTTAAACCTTTTATAATTGTCCCATAGTTCTTGGATATTCTGTTTTCTTTTCCCTCAATTTTTTTCTCTTTGCTCTTCAGTTATGGGAGTTTCTCTTGTCATGTTTTCTAGCTCTGAGTTTCTTTCCTCTGCCATGTCCAGTCTACCAGTGAGTCCATCAAAAGCACTTTTTATTTCTGTTATAGAGTTTTTGATTTCTAGAATTTTATTTTTTTAGAATTTTCATCTCTCTTTGTACATTATACATTATTCTTACATAAAGCCTTTTTTTTTTTTTCATTAAAGTCCTTAGGCTATTAATTATTTTTTTAAAAAAATCTTGGCCTGATAATTCCAAAATTCTTGCCATATCTAACTCTGGATCTGATGCTTGTTAAGTTTCTTCAAAGTGTGTTTTCACTTTTTGCATGCCTTGTAGTTTTTTTTTTTGAAAGATGGATATAATATACTGGGTAAAGACACTGAAGTAAATAGATCTTTAGTAATGACATAGGATGTGGAGAGAGGGGAAGCACTTTATAGTTCTGATTAAGACTTAGTCTTTTGGTGATGCTGTGCCCCAGAATTGTGAACTTTATAAGTGCTCTATAGTCTCCCCACCTTTAGAGGGGAGAGAATGGCTAGAGAAAGCTACAATTGTGTATTTTTCTCCTGCTATGTGGAAGATTAGAGAAAGTTGGAGTAAAATATCTTCTTTTTGTACATGGAAGACTAGAGCTGGCTAGAGTTGGGTATTTCCTTTCCATTAGGTAGGTTAAACTCTGTTAAATAGTTCCTCCTGAGAGTTGGCCTTGCTAAACACTGAGTACTCTAGCGTATGTCATAGTGGCTAATCTTTCCCTTTCTCTACTGGAAGCATGGTGGAGGATTTCTCTCCATTTTCTATTAGCAAAACATGGTACAGTTTCTGGAGGTAAAATTTCTAAAATTATGGGGGATCTGCTATGATTGGGTTCCCCTGGAGTTTCCATTTCTTAAACTTGTCCACACTGAACCTTTAGCAATTAATTCATTAGAACCCACGTTTTTCCACTGTGGTTCTAAAAACCAAAGATTTCTGCTCATGAGTGTCTCCTCTGGTAAGTTCTGATTCTCTTGTTCTGACTGTCTCTCTAATTTTTGAAGCAGAAGTTTGTGTGTGCCTTTACTTTTCTAGTAGAGCTGAAAAGAGTTGTAGACTTTTTGGTTTCTTCAGCTTTTTGCTTATTATTAGAATAAAGCAATAACTTCTAAGCTCCTCACATGTTTGACCAGAAACTAAAGGTTTTACATTTTTCTTAAAAAAAAAATATGTATGTATATATATATATATGTATGTATATATATATATATATATATATATATATATGTATATATATATATGTATGTATGTATATATATATTTCAATTAGAGTTGGCATACAGTATATATTAGTTTCAGGTGTATACTTGGTGATTTATGTAACTTTTACATAATTTAGGAAGTGATCACCCTGATAAATCTAGTGCCCATCTGACACTGTACATTGTCATTAGAATATTATTTACTATGTTCCTTATGCTATACTTTACACCCCCATGATTATTTTGTAACTACCACTTTGTACTTATTAAACCCTTCCTCTTTTTCACCATCTCATGATTCCCCTTTAAATCTGGCAACCATCAAAATATTCTCTGTATCTATGAGTTTGTTTCCATTTTGTTTGTTTGTTTATTTTGTTCTTTAGATTTCACATGTAAGTGAAATCATATGGCATTTGTCTTTCTCTGTCTGACTTACTCTGCTCGACACAATACCTGATAGGTACATTAATGTTGTGGATGGCAAAATTTCATTTTTTTTTATGGCTGAGTAATATTCCATTGTATGTATGTATCACATCTTCTTCATTCATTCATTGATGAATACCCAGCTTGCCTCCATATCTTGACTATTTTAAATAATACTACAATGAATATGGATTCACATGTCCCTTCAAAATAGCTATTTGTGTTTGTTAAGATAAAGACACAGAAGTGGAATTACTAGATTCTTTTTTGTCTCTTGTTATAGCCTTTGTTTTAAAGTCTATTTTATTTTGTATAAGTATTGCTATCCTAGCTTTCTATCTGCCCCCTCCCCATGAAATATCTTTTTTTATCTCTTTACTTTTAGCCTGTGTGTGTCTTTTGAGCTGAACTGAGTCTCTTTTAGGCAGCATATGTAATGGTCTTTCTTTTTTATCCATTCAGTCACACTATATCTTTTCACTAAAGTACTTAATACATTTACATTTAAAGTAATTATTGATATATATATATATATATATATATATAGTTATTGCCCTTTAATTATTCATATTTTTTTACATTTTTTTCTTCCTCTTCTTTTTAAAAAAGTCTCTTTAACATTTTCTGTAATACTGGTTTGGTTTTGATGAACTCTTTTATGTTTTTCTTGTCCAGGATGTTCTTTATCTGTCCTTCAATTCTAAATGATAACTTTGCTGGATAGAGTAACTTGGTCGTAAATCTTTGTTTTTCATTGCTTTGAATATTTTGTGCCAGTCCCCTTCAGCTTGCCAAATTTCTGTTGAGAAATATGATGACAGTTTTATGGGAGTTCCTTTGTAGGTAACTAATTGCTCTTCTCTTCTGATTTTAAAATTCTTTTTTGGTCTTTAAACTTTGGCATTTTAATTATAATGTGTCTTGAAGTGGCCACCTTTGAGTTTATTTTGTTTGGGGATCTCTGTGCTTCTTGGGCTTGTATGTCAATTTCCTTCACCAGGTTAGGAAAGCTTTCCGTTATTATTTCTTGAAATAGGTTTTCAATTTCTTGCTCTCTCTTCTCCTTCTTGTACTCTTATGGTACAAATGTTGCTGTGCTTGATGTTGTCCCAGAGGCCCCTTAAACTATCCTTATGTTTTTGGCATTCTTTTTTCTTGTTGATGTTCTGATTGGGTGTTTGCTGCTATTTTATTTTATTGAGCAAGTTCACTGAGCATCCTTATAATCAGTACTTAAACTCTGCATCTGGTAGATCACGTGTCTCCATTTTGTTTAGTTCCTTTTTTTTCTGAAGCTTTGTTCTGTTTTTTCATTTGGGACATATTTCTTTGTCTCTCTATTTTTGCTGCCTCTTTTTGTCTGTTTCTATGCATTAGGCAGCGCTACTATGCCTTCTGGTCTTAGTAGAATAGTTTTATATAGTACATGTTCTGTGGGGCCCAGTGGCACAGTCTTTCTTCCCTGCTCACCTGGGCCAGGTGCTCAAGATGTGTCCCTTATATAGCTTGCTTGTGACCTCCTCTTGTAGTTGAGACTTGGTTGCTGTTCGCACATCATTAAGAGAGATTGTTCCTCAAGCTTATTGGTTATGAGAAGTGGCTGGTGAAGGGCTGATCCTGTAGAGCAAATTCATTTTAGCAGGACTTTTGTGCCTGTCCAGTCTGCCTTTTGGGAGTGTTGTTCTTGAATGCATTTCTGACTGGTGCTAAAGCCAGTCTAAAGCCAGCCACCGAGTATGCCAGCACTGGGGCCTCCTGGGAGGAGCTACAGCCATAGCTTGTGACCTTATGAGGTCCACCTGTCAAGCATCACCAAGCAGTTCACAGATGGCTATCATCTGCACTGGGCTTAGAGGTGCTTTGAGAGGCCAATCCACAAACCAAGTGGCTGCCATTATTGCCGGTGTTGGGGCTGCTCAACAAGAGGTACAGGGCATACTAAAGCCAGATAATGCTTGTTTGCGTTTTGTAAACCTTTGAGAAATTTTTAAAAAGTCCACAGCATAAGGCAAGATAGACTATTTGTATGGAAAAATCACTAAAAGTGGCTTGGATAGGTCTGCAAGTTGGGTGGGGAAGGGTCTCAGGGAATCACCATGGCAGGGTGACAAGTTTGTGCTAGTTGATGGAAATGAAGACATTGCAGAAGCTTGTGTGTACTACGGGAGAAGAGAGAGCTCAACAAACAAAAATAGCAACCAAAAGAAACAAAGAAACAAAGAAAAACAACAATGCCCTCTGCCAGTAATTCTGTCTGGAAGAAAGCTGCCCTTCCAATCTTCACCCTAATAAGCCAGATAATTCAGTTCCTCCTTGTATGTCCCTGGCACCTTTCGAGATGCTACCACAGTGCTGGAGCTCAGAGCAAGTGAGTCTGTCAGCAGTAAGTATATGCATGGGCTCCTTAAAAAGAACATCTGTGACTCTAGCCACCCTCATCTCATAAACCACAATCTCTACTCGCTTTATAGAGACTTGCCTTTCCAACACTGGAACCCTGGGCTGGGGAGCTCAGTGTGGGGTTGGGACTCTTGCTCCTCTGGGGGGACCTCTGTAGCCAAGATAGCCCTCCAGATTCTCAACCACCACATATGGGTATAGGGCCAGCTTGTTTTTCATCTCTTGTCTCTCCTCCTGTCAGTCTCAAGGTGGCCTCTTGTGTGTCTCTCCAATTCTAGGACTTTTGTTCAGCTAGACTTCAGATGACTACCTATGATGGTTATTCTATAGTTTAGTTGTACTTTTGATGTGGTTGTGAGAGGAGGTGTACACAGTATTTACCTAGTCTGCCATCTTGACCAGTACTACACATGAGGCCTTAAAAACAGTGTGTTTTCTGTAGCTGGTAGCAGAATGGGAAGTCAGAGAGACTCAAAACTCTAGAATGATTTGATATGCTATGCTGACCTGAAGATAAAGGGGATGCATGACAAGGAGTATGTGTAGCCTCTAGAATTTGAGGGCAGATCTCAGCTATTAGCCGGGAAATAAGAACCTTAGTCCTACAACAAGAAACTCCTACATTTTTCTTAAATAAATTTTTATATACTTTAAAAGCCTAAATTCCAACTTTTTTTTTATTAATGATGATATAATTAATAACACAGTTTTAAAAAATATTACAATTAAAAACTCTATTGTGTATATTTCCTATTAAGTAGCTCCATGGCAAATAATGTAAATGTTTACATTTCTTTAGAGCTTCATTTTTTAATTTAATCTTCTATGTGTCCTAGGCCATTTCTTAAAGAAATGGGAAGCTTAATTTGATATATGTACATTTAAGTATTGGCATGAATGTTCATGTTGAAGTAAAGATTTTTCTTCTCAGTATATCTCATAGTAACTATTATCCTGATAGGAAATCAAAAACTTTTTTTGGCATCCCTAAATTTATTTTAAAATGTTTTATTGAAATATTAGAGCATAGAAGATTTAAAGTATGAGCCTAGTACAAAAAGATTCAAATTCCTGGCTTTGGTTATATATATGCATAATTCAAAAGTTAGAAAATGTTCAAAACGTTAGAAGAAAACCCAAAAACTCTGGTCAATTTTACTTCAATGATGGGAGGGGCGGGGGAAATATTCTGTCATTGATTTTGATTAACCCATATCTTATTCAAGTATGTAGCAACAGTCTATTCTATAGTTTAAAAAAAAAAAACAATTATTTTTGATGGCGTAGTCATAGTTTCTAATATTTAATTCTTATTTAATGACTGAAGCAAATATGTTTTCATAATCAGACTGCTTACTGTTTTGTAATAAGATTCTAATTTGACCCACTTCAATATTAAAATATGAACTATCAATAAAATTTATAGTCAAATTAAACATTTTCATAGCAAAAAGTTAGGGAGCATGACAAAGGTTATTGTTAATAGTTGTGCGATTTTGAAGAAAG
The DNA here is from genome assembly GCA_004027375.1 of Macroglossus sobrinus. Classification (NCBI taxonomy): domain Eukaryota; kingdom Metazoa; phylum Chordata; class Mammalia; order Chiroptera; family Pteropodidae; genus Macroglossus; species Macroglossus sobrinus. The sequence continues at coordinate 132,124 of PVKZ01002008.1, forward strand.
GATGACCTATAACGTAAAATCAGCATGTCATGGTGAAATATCTGTATTTGTAAGCTTATAAATGGAAATTAATTAACGAAGCAATATTAGATCTTGATTGAACACCTTTATATAGCTTTGTAGAGCTGACATTATAATTACTTATAATGTAATTAAAAGTACATCTATAACCAAGACTGATATGAGGTTTGAAATGACTCAGTAAAAGGTATTGCTTTCCTCAAAAAAAAAGTAAAAATATGTTATATTAAGCTTTTAAGATAGAATAAGTGGGTTTGATGATAGAGCACTGTATTTAACTTCTTTTTAAAAATTTTTGTTAGATGGCACAGTAAAGCAGTACTATTGATAAGAAAACCTTTTGTTCTGAACTGTCAACTTGGATGCTTATTAATTATTTCCTAATGCTGGAGTAAAAGAAAACTTGATTGTGAATTAAACTTATTCTAACTTATTTTTTAAACCATATTTTACTTGGTAAATGCAATTTAAATTATAGTTTCAAATAATCTTGGCAAATACTCTAAATCAACCAGTATCTAAATGTACATCTTTAAAGAGAGACACAACTCTAAGAAGTTTAAATGTGTTTGTTTTCTTCAGAAATTATTTTCATTTCTTTAATTATGAAAATCACAGTTTTGTAAGGTAAGAACTAGGGTGCATGTTTTTATTATCTAATGTAATATAACCCTCATAGAATGACATTTTTAATTTTAATAGGACAATTTAGGTGATGAGTATCAAGAAACATCAAAGGAAATATAATTTGTTACATCTATTTAAAAACACTTTTTTCTTTTCCTATTATTGATATTACTGGGAGCTAGAACCATTACTGTGAATAAAGGGAAATATAAATATGACAAGGGGCAGGAGGGGAAAGAAGAATCATGTTGAGATGAATTGCAGTTGGAAGTAACAGTATGAATATGTATTGTAATTACTTGTTCTGTCTGTTGCAAAAATCAAGAAGAAACTCCAATGGCCATGAGCACATGTAGAACTCAGACTTCTTTATCACATTCCTCATAAAAAATTAAACAGAAATACTCAGAGAATTTACCAATTAGTGGTCTAGTATAGGGTACATTAAGATGAGTCTAGAATAATTTGTTATTATATAAAGTAAAAAATGTGCAGAAAGAAATGATGGAGAACTACTAAAAGACACTTTTACCAGCTTGATGGTGAGACCATTAGCCAAACCTGAAACAGGATAATTAAGCAGGATGAGTAATGAATTATAAATTATTAAGGAAAAAAAATAGAAACACATGGATCCATATGAATAATCAATCAATCAATCAATAACTAAATAAAAGAAAGAAGAAAAGAGGGAGAGTCCTTCTTTAAAATAGATTGTTAATCGATAAAGGCAGGGAAAGTACAAGATTTAGAAAACCATCATTTTGCAATCATCATAAAAAACATTTTTTTCAGTAAAAAATGGAGGGAGATGTTGATGAGGAGCAGAAATTTTCATGGTCTTAGAAGGTCTCTTTACAGATCACTTACAAAATGCAAAGGAAGAAGCCTGACAGTACTTTGATCCATTTATCCAAACTGACATCACCAATGAGGGGCAGGCAGACAAACACGAACCTCCTAATATGACACCTCGTAGAGGACGCAATATCTTCTATATAAAATTCGGACTCAGAAAAATATAATCTGAATGTAAATTTGAAGAAAGTTTTGACAAACCCATTAAAATGTGTTATTAAAAAGAAAAGAGAAGGTCTATAGTCTTCAAAAACGGTACTGCAGCGAAAGATTAAGTAGGAATGGCAGAGGAAAGTTCCAGGTTAAAGGAAATTACAGAGGCGTGACAGCTAAATGCAATATGTGATTTTAGACTGGACCTTGGACTGGAGTGGTAAAAATGCTGTAAAAAATATTATTGACAAAATTATAATATGAAGATTAGTGTTACCAAGATGAGATTTAGGCTATAACAATAAATAAAATACTTATTTGAACAAAAAGGACTACTATTCAGGAGGCACAGTTTCAAGTAGCAACCTGAATTGTGTTCTAAAGAAACCAAAGAAAGACATGATTAATAAAGGCAAAAACCGCAAGGGCAATCCCCATTTAGGTTTTCTGTGTAAATGAAGGACTGCTGGCTAGTTTAACAGGGATTGTTTAGTTCCAATATGTAAATGAAGGAAGCAAAAAACACAAGGTGGATGTAAAGTCCATATATGTCCATGCAGCAGTTGTTTTGGGATGTTTATGGCTCAGCCTTCAGCTGAGTTTAGCAACAAATCAGCAACTTAATAGCAATTCTGAGAACTGTGGCACAAGATGTGCATGGAACCCACTTCCTTAATATCTTCCAAACTCTTTTTTCAGTGATCCTCTTAGCAATGCTTATTCTATTTTCTCCATTATCAGTAGATTACATAGAGATTGTAGCAAAAGTAAATTCTCTAAAGTTTAACTATACAAAGGTTATAAATAATATTCTTATTTTTAGAAGATATATTCTAAGAATTTAAGTGTAAAGGGGTGATAAAAAATACATGTAGATAGACAAACATGTAGATATATAAAGTGATACAGAAAAAAAGGCAAAATTTTAACAATGGACAAATCTTAATAAAGGATATATAAGAGTTCTTTGTACTGCTTGCAACTTTTTCTAAGTTTGAAACTACTTTCAAATAAACAGTTAAAAATGTAGCATCGGTTTTTAGATACAGATTTTGTCATTTACCTCAGATACTTCAGAGTAGAGAGTTCAATGTTTGTGAAGTGAATTTATGAATAAATGTGTTTAAAAAGTATATTGTACAGAGATAGTAATTTTTTTCTATACATTTTATAGCTGATACACCTTTACACTCTCAAAATGTAGCATACTTTCATAAAAAAACAAGAAACTATGCTCGTATTTATTTGAAAATAGAAATAATGCCAATTACAGAAGGAAAAATATTTTTGAGGTTTCTAAAAATATACTACAAATTAGAGAAGGCTATCAATATTACTGTGACATTTTCCAATGTTTCTCAAGAACACGTGCCTTATTATTTTAAGATTAGCTATTTTAAAGCACAAAATATTTATATGTTTAAATTTTCAGAAGCTGTCTTAGTCTTCACTTGCCTTGAACTTAATATACAAAGTTTATCAATAAAAAATATTTTATCCTGATTTTAAAATTCTACAATCACACTTGTGTTAATAATAATATAAAGGGTATTGTAACATTCTTCTTGGGTACTAAATTTAGTTTATGGGTAGTTGCAATTCAATGTTCATTAAGAAGGAAAAATTATAAGGAAATAAACATTCATTGGTATATCATTATCCTTTTATTGTTATAGTTATATTGTTTTTCCAAACAGTGCAGCAGTGTTCAAATAGTCAATATTTTGAATAGCTTTCTTTCTTCTTCCTACCTTCCTTCCCCCAACCCCCTAAATAAATTCTGGTAGATCATCTGCTTTCAATTGTAAATGAATAGATAGTTAGCCTTTTATTTAAAATGAACCCAAACCTACTTTATTACAATCTTGCTATTATTATTAATAAATTAAAAATAAATGAGTCACAAATACCATTCCTTATATATGATGTGTTTTTTGACATTGTATACAATCTGTGAATAATATGGTCAGTTTTTGATAATGCATGAAACATCTTTTTTTTTATTTAACTAAAATTTTGAGATGAATTTTCTTGCATTTTCCTATGGCTTTTTTGCTCTTGACTTGTGTCTTGAAATTAGAGGTTTGGCCAACAACTAAAGAGATTTTGCATATTTTAAATGATGAGGTTCTACCTTTGGGTTGTTTCTTTCTAGATGTTTATGAAGCTTTTAGTGACTAAAAATTTAAAAAGAAGGGAAAATGCTTACTCTATTTCTTTGTACCATCTCATTATGTTAATTTGAAAAATGTTGGGTTGGCTAGGTTGGAAAAAATTGATCTCAGAGATCTGGCTCACAAAACCTGTGCAAGCATTGGTGACTAATTTGGGCACTGGAGAAAAAATAAGTATGTAAATAAATATATATTGTTGAAAAAGTTAAAGAAAAGTTCTTACAATACTATAGACACAAATATTTAACAAAATAAATTTAAATATGTCATAAAAAGATATTCCAAAGCAGACAGAGCATATTAATAGAATGAAACTGATGACATCGTGAGCTCTTTTGATATTGATGTGGGGCATGTGGGAACTAACATTTAGTAAGCATCTATTGTATGTCAGAATAGTGATTAAAATTTTAATTTAGTTTTTTTTATCACAACCAGACTATATTTTTTCTTTCATTTTATACATAAAGACATTTTATTGTAATATTGAAATAATGTATGAGTTCATACACCTCAGAAGGGGCAAAATCAGAATGTCTGTTTTGATCAATAACTCTAAAGTTGTACATGAACAAATTTAACTCTTGATGAACTGGCGTGTTTCTTATGAGAGTCATGGGAGACTGTTGTTTTCCTTTAAACTTTGGAGTATCAGGAAAACTGGAATTTAGTTCTATACATGGTTGTGCCTTTTCAAGCTGAGATGACCTATAGAATTAGTCTGTCCTGATATTAGTGTTTGAAGAATCAGAGTTTGAACTCATCTTGGTCAAGTTGCAAATTTTATGCATGTTAAATTGATAAATATTTCATATTAGAACAAGGATCAGCAAAGACTCCTTACTCTTGTTAAGACAGGTGGCTTATGTGGGATCCCCTGTATGAGACAAGTGGTAACATAAGCATTCCAGGAGTCTGAGATTATAAGGAAATGTGCTATCACTTATTCACTGGAATCCAGTGTGGATCATCAGGAGGAATCTTATTAGGAGCTGAAATAACTATTTGGTTGCCATTCATATGAAGCAATAATACAGTGAGAGGTAATTCAAGTATAAACACAGGGACAGAGCCCAGGTGCCACTAACAATGAAAATGTTAGAAGATTAATGTAGCAAATATGAACTTGTACAACTACTTGATCTGAGTAGTAGATAGTTGTAAAGTAGACTTATTGGAAAGGGTGGCCAAAACCTGGCTCACAGTATAATTTGTGCTGTATTATTATTGTTGTTATTTCTTATTGTAGATTGAGTTATATTTACAAAAGATATTATGGACACAAGTTTTAACCCTCAGTACTTGTAAATGTGACCTGATTTGAAATTAGAGTCTGTAGATATAATCAAGTTAAGATCATGCTGGATTAAAGTAGGCCTAGAATGAAAGTAGGACATTTAGAGTCACCAAAGGTTTTATCATAAAGATAACCAGAATTCTGAGTTCAGATGTTGTTTGTAAAAATCTTTAAATGACCTTTAAAATATAAAGTATTTGCTTGCTTCTGAAATACTATTTTTATAGTAGTAGATCTGGAAAGCAGAGGAAAACTTGGATACATATAAGGAGGTATGCCACGTGAAGATACAAGCAGATATTTGAGTGACGTGTCTATAAATCAAGAAATGCCAACTACCAGAAGCTAAGAAGAGGCAGGGAAGGATTATCCTTAGAGCCTTCCATGGGACCATGGTCCTGCAACAGCTTGATTGCAGATCTCTAGCCTCCAGGACTGGGAGCTAATGCATTTGTTGTCTTAAGCTACCCAACTCATGGTACTTTGTTGTGGCAGCCCTATGAAACTAGCACATTACTCCTTATCATCTTGTCTCCTTTACCACAACCTGAGAAGTTAAGGAATACTTTTTTACAATTCTGCATACAGGCACTTAGCTAAGAATCCTCAATTGATTGAGGATTGTTCAACAGTATCCCCCAAACTCAAAATCTGACTCCACTGCTTACCAGATCTACTACAATGAGGACAGTGCTTCTTCAGAAACAAGCAGAAGTGTTATGTTTTAAAAGGCACTACAGACTCGTACCAACTACATTTGTGTTCAGAATTCTCATTATCTGTATGTTAAAACTACACTTTGTAACTACATTTTCTCTCTTTTACCTTTTTAAGCCATGCTTATTCTACTTTATTCAGAAAGAATTAAAGGTAAGACATATAAAATTTAATAAGTAGATTTAAGAGTGGGGCAAAAAATAAAAGAATAAAATAGGATTATCAAATTAAGTCAAAACTCTAGTTAGACCACACATTTTCTTTTTAATAACCTGTTTTAAAATTAAAAGTTGGACAGTTTAGAGAGTTCATACTACAAAACCAATATTAAGCAGAAAATTTTCTGGTACTAAGACCACACAATGATTTCTCTTGGGATCCTATATTATAAAGAACAAAATCACTGACCACATTTACAATAGAGTCAATGTTATATTTCACAGGGCTATTTTATGATTATCCTCCATATAATTTGAGAGTTTTGCCCAAATCTCAATATAGTGAAAACAGTTAATGTTGTGAGTCAGTGTGACTTAACCCAGATATCTAATTATTTTGCAATCTAGTTCTTTAATGTCCAGCCCAATAATTGAAATTTCCATGTTTTTTGTCCCCTCAATTCTTCATACATGATTTCCTGTTTGATTCTCTATTTATTCTTTTTTTCTTTTGACATTTAATTAGAGTTTAAGCACCTATATTTAAATTAAAAGAATTAGTCTTATTCCTATTTACAGTCCCCAAAAGTATGACAGTGGCTTGCACAGATATAGAGTTAAATACTCAATTTCCATTTAACAGAAAATTCCCAAGCCACATTAGAATAGAGACTATAAGTAAGATCACTTTAGTCTCAGAATATATCTTTCTCAAAACATTAAATTCTTCCTCTCTGAAACTACAGTGTTCTTCCTCATTTACTCTGAAGGATGGGCTCCATTTTATTTCTGTAACCATCACCTAGCAGGCATATCTGCTACTCAAAATTTGTCTAGAGTTGCTGGTGTGGCTTTTTATTAACCTTTGTGCCTTATCTATCCACATTTGCCTTTACTTTCTGATATCTTAATATTGAACTTGGTCATGAGTGCTAATTCACTTCTAACTATTGTCTCAAGGTATTAAGTAACCTAAGGTTTTAGATTAATGAGACAATTCAATTGTCCTTCCCAACATTTCATTCTCCCCTTCTTACCCTTGCTGCCAACTCCCTTCCTATAAGCTTAGTTCATTCATTCTCTGAATTCTTTGGATTTCCAGGGGCTATTCAGCATTGGACCTATTGTTACAACTGTTGCTGCACTAAATAAATAGATGTGTAAGAAAATAAATGGCTGTATTAATTTAGAGCATAGGAGTTGCTCATATTATAATACCCATTTGGGGCCACTGAAATGATGACATACATGTGGCATGAATGAAGAGTCCTAGAACCAAAGAAATTCCCATAGTGTCCAATGAAACAGAAATGAAGCAGAGAAACCTGATAGTGGCCTAAAATAATGGGTTTTAAATTCTGCTCAAGCCATTGATGATAGTTGTTTATATGAATAAATTTAGGAATAAATAATATAACACATGACTTTCTGTGACCAGAAATTTAGGTTTTATTTCTTACTCAACTACTAATATTTTACCTGTGAAAATTTAGGCAAGTCTGCATGAAGTTTAATTTATACATCTATACAAAAAGATAATTGTCTGTTATATATATAAAGCACAGAAACAATAAAAACTTGAAATAATTAATGTAAAAACGCTTTGAACAATATAAAAATCTATAAATATAAGATAATCTTATAATTTCAGCAACATTTTGAAAGAAGAGAAAAAAATATTTGGGGGCAATAGGATTATAGATGGTTTGTTACATTTGTAAATGGGATAGTGATTAACAAATAGTATTTAAAAGTTTTTCTCATATGGAAGAATGCCTGCATCTTAAGCTAAGGATAGATGATGCTATTTATGTAAAATTTTGCTTTTGATACCATTCTGAAATTAAATATTTTAATTTCAATTCCTCAATTTTCATGAGTAATACTTTACTTTTAATTGATCATCATCCTAATTCATTATCAAATTATAAAATTGAGCTCTTCTTATGAAAGGCATTATACAAAATAAAATAATGGCAACAGATTCTACCACTTGTCTATTCTGTGAAATAATTATAAAGGAAGCATCTATCTACAGATGTTTATTGTCCAACTGTATTTATTCTTAAGGAGAACAGTACATTCTGCAAATGCTGTAATGAAGTACAGGTTTCAGAGAAGGTAGACCAGGTGGCAGCTTCCAAAGTGGCTGTCTAAAAATGGAAACAATTTCTACAATCTCTGACCCACAGGTACTTCGAGAAGTGGTTGTAAATGTACTTTCCTTTAAATATATAAAACATTCTATAAAGGCAAAATTAGAGGGAAACATCTATGGAAAAAAAATCCCCAATTATTTCTCCGGGGCTTTTGCCTTCTTTTCTATTTATCTCCTTTTGTTCTCTTTGCCACCACTAGAAATAATATTTTAGGGATACAATTTAGCAATATAACAGTAGGATAAATATACAGGCATAACAAGAAGTATCACTTCCCTCAAAAAGAAGGAATCATCTTTACTCACTGATGAGTCCCAGCATAAGAAACCCTGACTTGCTTCTAGATGCTGTTATCTCAAATAAACCCTCTGACCGACAACCTGCTGCTCTTGAGGGAACCTCCTTGGTTACACAAAAAAGAACCATTACACTGCGTAGTAGGTATAATTATTTCTAAAGAATATGTGGGTGGTCTGTTAACAAATAATAAGGCATAAAATAAAGCTCTTTGCAAATGGGCCACCCTGCATATAAATATGAATATATATACCTGTGTATATAATTAGATATAATTTAAAATAATATGAGGCCTCCAGAAGAAATGATATGCTGTTAAAGGGTTTTAAACTTTTTCCTAAAGCAAATTAATTTTATAGAAAATAGAAGGCCTTGTGAAATATGTATCAAAAAGGATATGCTTTTTCCTACCTCCACATTTACCTATAGCTAATTATCATTTCCATATATATACATACACACAAATTCATTCTTAATCTGTTCAGAAATATTCCAGTAAAATAATTTCATAAGAATTTTTAATCTTTAATTGTATGTAAACCTATCTTTTTTTTAAAAAAAAGGGAAGCAAATTTTAAGTATACCAAATATAGGGTTTTATCATATCAGTGTGCAAGAAAACTAGAGGTTTTGGTGGTTTTATTTTGTTTGGTTGTTTGTTTCTTGGAGGTAGGGGTAGAAATTTATTTGGAACCCCATGCAAAGATATTCTCAGAGTAAAATGATGTTCTCTATATCTTTACTTCTTTCCACATACTTTTGGTGCTTCATACCATTTTCTATTTCTCCCCCCTCCTCATCTGTATTGGCTGAGACTCTCCACAGAAACAGAGCAAATAAGATGTTCATTTACATTTATACATATATACATACATACATGTATATGTATATATATACACACATACATGTATATGTATATATATATATACACATACATATACTGTATATATTTTTTTAAGACAGAGAGATTAATTTTAAACAACTGGCTCATGAGATTGTGGAGGCTTGGTAAATCCAAAATCTGCAGGACAGAACAGCAGACTAAAGACTCAAGAAAGAACTATGGTAAGAATTCAAAAATAGTCTGCTGGAAACTTTTCCTTGTTGTTCAAGGGAAGTCATTCTCTTCTATTAATGCCTTCACTTGATTGGATAAGGCTCATCCACATTATGGAGAATAATCTGCTTTACTTAATGCCCACTGATTTAAAAGTTAATTTCATAGAAAAACTACTTTTACAGAAACATCCAGGATAACTTTTTATGAAATATCTAGGCTGAGTTGACACATAAGATTAACTATTACAACATCTCTTGAGTATAGTTGTCTTGTTATTCTCATATATATCTATAGAAAGTATTTTGAAAAGATACAGTAAGAAAAGGTTTACATTATGTACAACTGCAGAATAATTTGTTTCCACAGAATAACTTTCTTTATAAGACCAAGTGAAATGAAGAAAAAATACATATGCATTGTGAGTAATTTAAATTCTAGTTCTGCTATTTTGAAAGTGATTTACCTTTGTTAAGTTAGTTACTTGAGCCATGTTTTTTCACCTGTTAAATGAGAATAGATCTTTTCATTAATTCTCATTTTATTGATTTGCACCTATTAGAGAAATACAGATTGAAGCACTAGTTTTCTACTATCTTTAGAGTTAAAAACACTTTATCTTAAGTTGTTTTCTGCTTGTTAATTTTTTTTGGTGTATGTTTGTATGGTACCAGACATTTTCAGTTATATTACCTCTTTACAGTTCTGTTGAATAGAATGAATTTTATTGAAAACATATCTGAAATCCTCTATTAGCCATATCTCTTTTCCTTTTTGCTTATTTTCCTAACTGTATGAGAGAATATAAAAGGCAAAAACTAAATAGCAATTATCTGTAGTAGTCTTAAAAGTATAAATTTATATCTTTAATGATAATTGGAAATTGTCAATAAGTTAAATTTAAGCAGTTACTGAATGAGATATATCACAGAAACAACTTTATTTGCAAGAGTAAAGAGAAGACAGAATTTCTTGAGTTTTACTAAATTCCAATTTGACCATGTTGTGTCTCTTTGTCTCTCAACTCTCTCTGAGGGCAACCTTAGGGAAGCTTAACTAAAGTGAACTTACAATTGTAGTTTTTTGATTCGAAGTGGCCCTTGAATTTCAAGACAGAGTTTAGATTGTTTTGATATTTAATATTCCCAAAATAGTCTTATATTCTACATTGTGGCTACTATTGGTGAGAACTTCAGTGATGTGTAATACAGAATATTTAAAAAAAAAAACATTTTGAGAGATAATTTTAGTGCCACCACTGTCGTCATTCCAAAGAATTATAGTGGAAAAAATAAAAATAGATTTTTTGATTGGTTATTGAATAGAGTATTAATTTAAAAATATTTATGTTCATTCTCCCAGAGGTATTAAGGATAATTATATATATATATTACGAGAAAAAAGCATATATTTACTCCATATTTGTTTTTCATAATTAAAAATGTAGTTATAATTAGAAGTAGTGGTCTTTAGAATCTTCAGCTTATATGTAATACATATAAGTTAGATATGTTATACAGTCCGAAGATTAAAAAAAAATAAAGGTAATGCTCATGTATTCACATAAAGCATTTAGACAGCTACGTGTGTGTTGCATATGTGTGTGTGTATACACAATATTATATTAAATATGTCAAATATATATCACATTTCTTTCCAGTGAACATTAATTTATTTTTCTCTCTAAGCCGAACTTCATCACTTTTAGGTTTTTCAATAATAAAACTTGTACAGTCAGAAAAAATTTAACAGTTTTACTCAAGAGTGTGTGCAAATGTTTTCATACAGCTCTGTTATTAACAATAATGACCTCAGCACAATGCATTTCCAGGGGAATTAATGACTGGGGTTAATGGCCCGAGGCAAAGCCAGTCAGTCATGAATCTCTAAGAAAGTCCCTGTACTTTGATCATTATTGCTTCATTACAACATAAAAATAATCAGCAGCAATTACAGCAGAAACTATGGGAACAGTTTAGCCTTGAAAATTAACTCTTTCAGGCTCAACATTGTTGAAAATTTTACAGCTTCCAGTTAATTTAGTATAAACAATCCTATAACCAAAAGAATTGATACAAATGACACTGTAACATAATGTGATCCTGAGTGGCCAATATTCCAATTGAAATTAAAGATGTGCATGGCTAAGCAAAGAAAGTGGAATGAGACTCTGCAAATAAAACATGAAGCACGTCAACCTGAACTAAGAATTTTTAGAGGTAGTTATCTCATGCTCAGAAAAAAAAAGAAAAAAAAATGAATACTACAATCACCTTCATAATTTGATGAAAGCCAGGAAAATATTAATAAAGAAGAAAAGAGATAATCTGGAAAATATCTTAAAATAGATTCTAATTTTGCATGAATTTTATTAAAATTTTGGGGATAAAGGCAAAAATAAAATATTTTGTTGCATATCAGTTTTCAAATTATTCTGCAGTTGTACATAATGTAAACCTTTTCCAGATTAATACATATATTGTTGAATTGATAGATGATTGGGTAAATTCTTGCAAATTAAACATGCATATTTAATAAAAATCAGATATGAGAATATATTTTCTTGACTTATCTAGCCTCTGCTCCACAAGACTTTTTGAGCTATAGCTCACTAATGAAAATTCCAATAGCCTTCTCATGTACATATCCTCTGCCACTCAATCCAAGATGAGCATTTGACATAAACTTGTTTTTATTGTTGTTGTTTTTAGATATCTCTTTTCCCTGATCAGCCCTTTTGGACGTGCCAGGACTTAGTGGCTGGCAACAGGGAAGAAAGCAGAGAAGTGGGACTGGACAGCAGAGAAATAACAGTTGATTTTCACAGGCTAGGTTCCAAAACCAAGGCTGAGCTGCAGCCCCCAACCTGCAACCAAGAGGGCTCCTCTACCCATACCCTCAGAGAACCTACACCATAAAGCACCAGGGGAATCTAAGCAAAGAACGCTGCCAAAACTGAGGGTACCTCTCGCAGCCTCTGGAGCTCCCTGCAGGAGGAGGGTAGGGGAGAAAGAGCGGTGAGTTTGTGCTACAAGTACCTTGAACAGCCAAATCTGGGAGTTTTGTGGGCTTCCCAAAGCCGGCTGGCTGCGGTAACCAATCATCAGGCAGAGAGCGGAGAAGCAGTTTGCAGAGAAAGAAATAGTCCATTCTTACCGCCTGTGGTTGCAAAAGTGAGGCTGAGCTGCAGCCCCCAACCCCTTAATCTAGAGGGCCCCTCCCCCCATACCCTCCAAGACCCATCACCTCGGAGCCCCAGAGGAATTTGAGCAAACTTTGCCAAAACTGTTAGGGATCCAAGAGGTTTATATGCCATCTACTGGAAACCAAAAGAAGAGCACCCTCTTTGCAGGAGGCTAAAGAGAGACCTTTATATAAAGATATAATAAATCTTTTCGGGGGGAAAAAAAAAAACAGAAGATATTTCCATTAATGCCCAGGAGGAGAAATAGTTCATTAAACACTATGAACAACCAAAATGACAAGTCTTCTCAGAAAGAAAGAGAAAAATCTCCAGAAAATGAGTTTACAAGCATAGAAATATGTGACTTAAATGACAGAGAATTCAGGATGGTATTTCTGAAAAACATAGTGAGTTATGAAATGAGTCACATCAACAATTAAGAAATTGTAAAAACAGCTAGATGAGTAGAGCAAGGAGATTAAAACCCTCAAAAAAGGACCAAATAGAACTTCTGGAGATAAAAAACACACTGCAAGATTTGAAAAATGAAATAGAAAGCTTGATAAATACAGTCGAACAAATGGAAGAAAGGATCAGTGATACCGAAGACAGAAATCTAGAAATAAATCAGAAAAAAGATGAGAGAAACTGAAAAATAAAAAATAATGAAAGAGAAATATCAGAACTAGCTGATATCATCAGAAGAGTAAATATAAAAATAATGGGAATTACCGACGGTGAGAAAAAGGAGCAGGGACTAGAAAGCATTTTCAGACAATGGAGGATGAGAATTCCCCAAATCTAAAGAATGAGCTGGAACTTGAAATTCAATAAGTCAACAGAACACCCAATTATCTCATCCCAAAAAGGCCTTCACCAAGGTACATTGTTTTAAAGTTATCAAAAATCAGTGACAAAGACAGAATTCTCAGTGCAGCCAGGGAGAAGAAAATGGTAACATATAAAGGAAAACCCATTAGATTATCGTTGGACTTCTCAGTGCAGACTTTACAAGCCAGAAAGGAATGGAATCAAATATTTAAACTATTAAATGAAAGGAACCACCAGCCTAGAATAACGTATTCAGCTAAGCTCTCCATTAGACATGAAGGAGAAATTAAGACCTTTCCAGACATACAAAAATCGAGGAAATTCTCCACTAGACAGCCTGCAGTACAGGAAATTCTGAAAGAAATCAGCGTACCTAAAACAAAATAACAATGACAAAAATACATAATTAAGAGTAAGGTGACTATCAGGCAAATAGAAGCAGAGTGCAACCCTTACTAAGAACAGGGAATTGTAAGCTTAAATAATAAGAGAATTGCTATTGCAAGATAGTAATGAACGTTCAGCATACATAAGGACAAACTGAGATAACAATGACTAAAAAGGAAAGGATTCAAAGATCTAAATTTGCAAAGGGGAATGGAGATAAGGCACACACAGAAGAAAATGGATGACTGTATATCTATAACTATATTTTTCATATTTGTAATGGTAACCTCGCACCATATAGTCAGAACCAAAGTACATAACACAAAACAAGAAAAATCAGAGGCAAAACTCACAAAAGTCAATCAAAATAAAGAAAACGTAAATACAAGAACAAGGAAGCAATGGAAATGGACCAACCAGAAAGCAAATGGTAAAATGGCTATAAGAAGAGCTCATATTTCAATAATCACCTTAAATGTAAATGGACTGAATTCACCAATAAAAAGGCACAGAGTTGCAGATTGGATCGAAAAACAAAACCCAACCATATACTGCCTCTAAGAGGCATATCTCAGCTCCAAAGACAAACATAGACTGAAAATGAAAGGGTAGACAATGTTATTTCAAGCAAAAGGCATTCAGAGAAAAGCAGAAGTAGTAGTAATAATATTGGATAAAATAGACTTCAAAATAAAAAAGGTAAAGAAAGATATTGAAGGACACTTCATAATGATAAAGGGAATTATGCACCAAGAAGATATAATACTTATTAATATCTATGCTCCCAATCAGGGAGCCTCGAAATATATAAAGCAATTACTAACAGAACTAAAGAGAGAAACAGACCAAAACATTATCATAGTAGGGGACCTAAATACCCCACTGTCAGATATGGACAGATCATCCAAACAAAAAGTGAATAAGGAAAAACATCTTTAAATGACACATTAGACCAATTGAACTAAATTGACCTATACTGAGCCTTCCATCCCCAAACAGCTGCTTATACATTCTTTTCTAGTGCACATGGAACCTTCTCAAAGATTGCTCCCATACTTGGATACAGAGATAACCTCAACAGATATGAGAGGGTTGAAATCATACCAACTATATTCTCTGATCACAATACTTTGAAACTAGAGATCAACTGCAGAAAGAAATCAGGAAGAACCGCAAATCCATGGAGATTAAACAACATGCTACTGAAGAATAACTGGGTCAGGGAAGAAATAAAAAGAGAGATCAAGGGATACATAGAAATGAATGATAATGAAAATACAACATATCAAAACTTTTGGAACACGACAATAGCAGTCATAAGGGGAAAGTCCATATTATTACAGGCCTATGTCCAAAAGCAAGAACGAGCTCAAATAAACAATCTAATGCTTCATCTTAAAACACTAGAAAAGGAAGAACAAATGAGACCTAAATTCAGCAGAAGAAAAAAAATCATCAAAATTAGAGCAGAAATAAATGAAATTGAAACAACAACAACAACAAAAACAATAGAAAAAATAGATACAATTAAAGCTGGTTCTTGAAAAGAATTAATAAAATTGACAAACCCCTAGCTAGACTCACTAAAGAAAAAAAGAGAAAGAATATAAATAAACAAATTCAGGAATAAAAGAAGGAAATCATGACTGACATCACAGAAATACAAAGGATCATACAAGAATACAATGAAAAAGTACATAACATCAAATTTAATAACCTACAAGAAATGAACCAGTACTTTGAAAAACACAACTTTCCTAGACTGAATCAAGAAGATCTGGAAAATTTAAATAAACTGATCAGCAGCATAGAAACTGAACAGATCATCAAAAACCTACCAAAATATAAAAGTCCAAGACCAGATACCTTCACCAGTAAATTCTACCAAACATTCAAAGATTTAATACCTATTCTCCTCAAATTCTTCCAAATAATCAAAGAGGAAACAATACTTTCCAACTAATTTTATAAGGCCAATATCACCCTAAACCCCCGCCACACACACACACACAAACTATAGACCAACATCTCTCATAAACATAGATGCAAAAATCCTAAATAATATACTAGCAAACTGAACACAGCATCATATTCCAAAGATTATATACCATGGTCAAGTGGGCTTCATCGCAGGGGTACAGGGATGGTTCAACATATGCAAATAAATTAATATGATACACCATATAAACAAATTAAAAAATAAGAATCGCATGATCATATCAATAGATGCAGAAAAAGCCTTCAACAAAATACAGCATTTATTTATGATTAAAACACTCAACAAAATCGATATGGAAGGAAAATGTCTTAACATTATAAATGCCATCTATGACAAACCCTCAGCCAACATTACATTTAATGGTGAAAAATAAAAACCTTCCCTCTAATTAGGAACAAGACAAGGCTGTACACTATCACCACTGCTATTTAATATAACATTGGAGGACCTAGCAAGTGCAATCAGGCAAGAGAAAGATATAAAAGGCATCCAAACAAGAAACAAAAAAAGTCAAACTGTCACTATTTGTGGATGACGTGATTCTCTATAGAGAAAACATAAAAGACACATCAAGAACACTACTAGGAACAATAAGCAAATACAGTAACGTCTCTGAATACAAAATCAATATTCAAAATCCATTGTGTACCTATATTCTAATAATGAAGCTTCAGAAAAAAGTGGAAAAAAATAATTTCTTTTGTAATTGAAAAAAAGAATAAAATACCTAGAAATTAATTTAACAAAATATGTGAAGAACCTACATAATGAAATTACAAGACCCTGTTAAAAGAAATTAAAGAAGTTACAAGGAATTAGAAAGATATTTCATGTTAAAATGGCCATATTACTTAAAGCATTATACAGAATAATGAAATTCCCATCAAAATCTCATCGGCATTTTAAAGAAATAGAACAGAAAATCATCCAATTTGTATAAAAGCGCAATAGAACCCAAATTGCCAAAGCCATCCTGAGAAAAAAGAATGAGGCTGGAGGCCTCACTCTGTCTGACTTCAAATTATACTACAAAGTGACAGTAATCAAAATGGCATAGTAATGGTAGAGAAACAGACACACGGAGCAGTGGAACAGAATCAAGAGTCCAGAAGTAAACTCATATTTATATGGGCAAATAATTTTTGAAAAAAAATGCCGAAAACATATAGTGGAGAAAGGAAAGCCTCTTCAATAAATGGTGCTGGGAAAATTGGAATGCCACATGCAAAGGAGTGAAAGTAGACCAAAATTAACTTAAAATGAATTAAAGACCTAAATATAAGACCTGAAACAATAAAATGCATAAAAGAAACTTAGGAATGAAACTCAAGGACCTTGGCTTTAAAGAGGATTTTATGAATTTGACCTCAAAAGCAAGAGAATTAAAAGCAAAAATAAATAAATGGGACTACATCAAACTAAAAAGCTTCTGCTCAGCAAAAGAAATTGTCAATAAGGTAAAGAGACAAGCATCCAAATGGGAAAATATTTATAAGCAATGCCTCCAATAAGGGCGTAATATCCAAAATAAACAAAGAACTCATGAAACTCAATAAAACAAATCATTCTACGGGACAGAGGACTTGAACAGACACTTATCCATAGAGAACATACAAATGGCCAATAAACATATGAAAAGATGCTCAACATCGCTAGCTATTAGGAAAATGAAAATCAAAACCACAATGAGATACCATCTCACACCTGTAAGAATAGCTATAATCAATAGAACAAGTAATAACAAATGTTGGAAAGGATGCAGATAAAAAGGAATCCCCAAACACTGCTGGTGGGACTGCATATTGGTACAGCCACTATGGAAAACAGTATGGAGATTCCTCAAAAAACTAAGAATTGATCTACCATATAATCCAGCATCTACTATGTAATCCAGTATTTATCCACAAAGACTTGAAAACCCATATTTGAAAACATATTTGCACACCAATTTTCATAGTAGTATTATTCACAGTGGCCAGGACACGGAAACAACCAAAGTGTCCTATGATAAATGATTGGTTAAAGAAGTTGTGGTACATATATACAATTAATATTACTCAACCATAAAAAGAGATGACATACTGCCATTTGCGACAACATGGATGGACCTCAAAATAATCATGTTAAGCAAAATAAGCCCGACTGAAAAAGTTGAAAATCACATGATATCACTTATATGTGGGATATAAACCTAAAAGCAACGAATGAACAGGATAAACAGAGACTTAGGGGCATAGACAATGGACTAATTGTTACCAGAGGGTAGGAAGTGAGAGAGGAGTGGGGAGGTAGACAGGGTAAAGGGGGTCAAATATAGGGGGTCGGGGGAGAGTGAAGTGGGTAAAGGGGATCAAATATATGGTAGCTGAATGAAACTGGACTTTGAGTGGTAATCACACAATAGAATATATAGATGTCAAACTATAATGGACTACTGAAAATTATATAATTGTATTAACCAATGTTACCCGATAAACTTATTTAAAAAATAAAAAATAATAATAAAAAAAAGAGTCTACCTGTTGATTTTAGCATTTCTAGTCACCGATTGAGTGCTACTTGACTCTATAACCAGGTCTAGTAGATCTGCTTTTTATATAATTCTGATATATATTTGTTAATTTTAAATCCATACCTACATTCCTAATTAATCTTTAACCTCAATTATTTTAGTATACCTTATCTGGTCTTAATATTTATCAGTCTACTATGAATAATATTTTTAATAAGATTTTTTCTCATTCTGCCTTCAGCCTCAAGTCAGATGTAAAATTTGATGGATACACAAGCTTTGGCATGTCAGATGAAAACACATATATCATATGCTAGTATAAATGTAAAACTACTAATAATTAAAACAAGTCTGATTTCACATTGATCATTTTTCCTAAACTTTTATTTGGTAGGGCAATGTATATGTATGACAAATAAACTTTGAGTAAAATTAATAAATTATATTATAGCTGTTTGAGTATCTGTCCCTTCTGAATCTCCTACCTTACTCCCAATATATACGTACACAAAAGCTTATATTGCCATCTCAAGAAAGCGATGGTTTCATTCATTTTTAAACAAATATACAGTACTGTTTTTGGTTTTCACTTGGGATATAGAAAGCAAGAAAGAGTAACACTACTACCCTTAAAATAACAACAAAACTCAGAAACTTTTAATTTACAACGTTTCCAAAGTTTATTAGAGAGGTGAGGTTGCAGAAAACTAATCTGAAAAAGCAGAAAAAGACAATGTACTACTAAGTAAAAAAGAAATGTATGTATCAAATTCAGATATGACACAAAGTTTGGAAATATCAAATAGTGCCCTTAAAACTACTATGATTGGTAGTATCATAGTTAAATATTCTAATGAAAAAAATGTTAAGAACATGCAAAGTCAGATGAGTATTTTTTAGTAGAGTGATGAAAACTGTAAGAAACAAGTCAAAATCATGGAAATGAAAATACAGTCAAGGAGGAAAAATGTCTTTAACAGGCTTATTTGTAGATTCAAAACAGATAAGAAATAAATAAGTGAAGGAGTTCTGTAGAAATTACCCAAACTGAAACAGAGAAAAAAGTAGAAAAAAGGACCAAAAAGAACTTCCAAGATCTAACATATGTGTATTTGGACTTTCGGAATCCAAAGAGAAGGAACAAAGCAAAAGAGACACATGAAGAAACTATGACTAAGAACTGTCCAAAGTTAATAATAAATATTAAATAATATGTTTAAGAAGATCAAGAAAAACAACAGCAGGATAAAAAAAATACGCTCATGAGTCTAAGTATTCTATATTCAAACAGCTGAAAATCAAGACAAATGGGATTATCTCACATAGCAGGTGAGAAAACAAAGTGATACAGCCACTTTAGAAGAGAAAGTTTGGTTGTTTGTTATAAAATTAAACTTAACATTTATGACCTATCATTCTCACTCTTAGAAAGAAATAAAAACATGATCATCAAAAACAAGAACATAGTATTTGTAACAGTTTTATTTGTACTAAGAAAAAAATTGGAAATAACACTCACTTCTTTTCACTGGGAATGGATAAACAAACTAGCATATCCTTATGTTGGAAAACTACTCAATAACAAAAATGAATTAATTATTGATATACTCCACTATATGTTTAAACCTAAAATGCATTTACCAAGTAACAGAAGTCAAATCCAAAAGGTGATTATATAAATTTTTGTATAATTCCATTTATATGGCTTTATAAAAAACTTAAAACTGTGAGAATAAAAGACAAGATAAGTGGATTCAAAGGGCTGGGTTTGGGGAGTAGTACTTGACTACAAAAGGATAAAATCAGGGGATTTGGGGATTGGTGGAAATGTTCTGTACCTTGATTCTGCTGGTTGGATACATAAGTAGATGCCTTTTCAAAACTCACAGAACCAAAAAGAGTAAATTTCTTCTCAAGTAATTTAAAAAGTAAATGCTTTAAAAGTTTACAATGCTTAGGAACATACTTTACCAAAAATTGATGCACATTAAGTTAAATTGAGTGCTGGTGAAATCACAAGTGATTTGAAGAACAAAACAGATGAGTTCTATTGACCAGAATTAGAAAAAATTTCAAGTCAAGGTTACAAGATTTTTTTTTTGACTCAAGGTTTAAATCTGTAAGGATCATCCAGACAATGTATATCCTACATTCAAGTTGGCTTTAAAATTTTTTTTGGACCATCTAAAAGTAAAAACAGAAGTTCTATGATAGTTTTATGATACTATAACTTTTGTTTCAAAATGCCTTAAGACCACATTTATTATCTGATGGTTTTGAATATCAGAGGTCTGAAATGAGTTCATTTGGCTGAGATGAAATTATTGCAACTCCCTGCAGAGGCTCTAGGAATTGCATTCTCCAGCTTCTCGTGTCTACCTTCATTCTTTGGCTGATGGTCTCTTTCTTCATCAGATGTAACGTCAGCAGTAGAGCATCATTAAATCACTGACCATCATTGACTCTGACTTTATTGTCACTGTCAAATCTTCTGATTCTGACCATTCTGCCTTCTACTTTTAAGGACCCTTATAATTACCTCTATCCATCCAGATAATCCAGTATAATCTCCCATCTCAACATCCTCAATTTAATCACATCTGGTAAATCCCTTTACCATGTAAACTAACATACTAACAGGTTCCTGGGATTAGTTTACAGCTTCATTGGGTTAAGGTGGGGAAGACAATTCATCCTACTATAGCCAGCATTCTAATTCCCCTAGCTCCCAATGAAAAAAAATCTACCTATTGACCCATCTAGCTATATAATATTTCACTCAATTTATGCCTAATTACTTATATATAATAAAATTCATATTTTCTTTTTTAACAAGAGAGCCTAAAAATGTTATGCTTGCCAGAAGATCATCACCCTAATGTATGAGAAAATACTAAAAGACCTCAGTTTCTGCTGAAAAATTGCATGTTAGAACGCAGTATCTAGTTACTTTCAATATATTTTACCAATAGACATCTCAGGTTTTAGTTGGCTATAATGTCCTTGAATAAATAACAAAAACATCATCGAAAGCAAAACTCAATTCTACCTTTTTCCAAAGAAAAAAATGATGACACTTAGGGAAACTGTATATATATATAAATATAAATATAAAATTATATATATATTATTATATATATAATTATATATAATATTTATAATTTATAATTATATATAATTTATAATTATATATAATTTATAATTATATATAATTATATATATAATTTATATATTTTATTATATCTGTGTGTATACATATAAATATGTATAAAATTGTAAATATTTAATATATTATGTATATTATATCATATGTATATAATTTTTTGGAGCTTCTCTGCTTCTCCATTAGGTATTCTACAAATATAAAAAAAAGTGGCTAAATACAAGTGGAAAAAAATAATTTTTTAAAATTTTACAAAAAAATTTTAGAAAATAAATTTTATAATCTTATAAAGGTTTTGAAGAGAAATTAGCCCTTGAAAGACACCCAGCTTTATTATTTTAAAATGCTTTGACTACAATTATTATTTTAGAGTGGCATTACCCATTTTAACTATTTTTTTTTAAACTTGGCATACTACTTTAAACATTTCTATTCTCTCTCCAAGTTTGTTCCAAGTTTGTGACAATAAGAAAGTCTTCCAAGTTGTGGTTAAAAAATAACCCCCTCCCTCAATAATATCAGTAAAATGTATGACTAATAATAATATCTCATTAGGGAGTTGATGAAGACTTTTACATCCTCCTTTAACACAAAGAGCCAGCAAAATATGGCAGCTTTTGTTTGTTTGTTGTCATTTTTTACCTTTAGCTATATTTATTTACAATCCACCAGAAATAAAATAAACTTTAGTAGTTATATCTCTTAATAAAACCATCTGTTTTAACTAAAACTATTCTCTGTATATGACTCCCATTTTCCTTTATATAAAATTCTCTTAGAAGTACATATGATAACTGTTCTCAAGAATATTGCCATCTGCAAATATTTATTTTTGTTCACATTCAAGATGCACATCCACTACATTTTAATTATAAAAACAGTTGAAATATAGCTGAATTTCTTAAGCCATTAGGAAATAATTTTTGAGCAATATCATAAGCCTACCACTGTGAAGAATGAAAAATAAATACAGAAAGTGGTTCATGTTCTTGTAAGGCTTAGAATCTATATGGGGAGACATATTTAATACAATAAACTCTCATTTAATGTTGTGGGTGAGATCTGAGACTGTATGTGAAATGACGTATAACAAAACCAATTTTATCATAGGCCATTTAATGTAAAAATAAGTTTTTGTGGCATCTTTGTACTGAAATAATGTTGAACAAAACATTATTCAAGGAACTGCTATATGTATAAAACATTAACAATGTGGTTTTTTATATTGACCAAGAAATAGATGCATCAAATTTCCATGCGGAGTAATTTCACATAGATTACTAAATTCTTGGCTTTTCTCTGATCCCAGGGGAAAAGGAGAGACTCATATGGTTGGAAAATTTTGGACAAGGAGCTCAGCCTCTCCCTCTTTGACTTGTCCAATCTTCCTGGGAACAGGGAGCTTGAGCACTAGGAAGCAATCTGCCAGGCTGTCAGGTGTGGCTGTCCAACTGTGGGCTAAAATAATGAATGTCAAATTTCCTGCAGCCTTAGTTCTAGATAGGCAACAACTTCTAATGCAGCCTTTCCTTATAATAAAGATATTTCAAGCTCCATTTTTCTCATTTGGTTGCAAACTTAGTTGAGAAGGAACGGCACTAAGCTTTGTCACCCTAAAATGCCACTTTTGACTATTAATGCACAAAGAAGTAAGAGAAACCAAAGAGCCCTATGAAATCCTGGGAGGAGCATCCTGAAGTAGTTTAATCTGGGCTTTGAAGGATGAGCAGAATCCAGGTAAGTCACATGTGAGAGAAAAGGAATTCGAGGCAGGTACATGATATGAGGGGGAAAAGGAACACACAAAAAAAAAAAGAAAGAAAGAAAGAAAGAAAGAAAGAAAGAAAGAAAGAAAGAAAGAAAGAAAGAAAGAAAGAAAGAAAGAAAGAAAGAAAGAAAGAAAGAAAGAAAGAAAGAAAGAAAGAAAGAAAGAAAGAAAGAAATAGTTTAGTGAGAAAACTGACCTGGCTCTGGTGCATTTATAATTCTGGGCATTTATAAAATTTGATCACAAAAATGTGAAGGCTTTGAAAGCCCAACCAAATAATTTAGGCTTGATTTGACAGGCAACAGAGAAGTATTTCATACCTGGAAAAGGGGAATGAAATGATGAAACAGATTCTTTATAAAGATGATGTTGGTGTAATGTAAAGGAGTTTGGTGCAGGAGCACATGGGCAGGTAGAATCAAGATCGAAAATAACAAACAGAACATGTGTAGAGTCCCAGATTTGAACAATCAGAGTGAAATGGTAAAATTAGTGAGCTGATTAAGCAAAATTGCCCATTTTCTTTGAATATATAACCTTTAGAAGAACAGAAAGAATTAGGTATGTGGACTTTGCATTTGAAAAGTATTTGTAATCATTTGTAAAAATGATTAGATTGCAATTGTACTGATTTGCAGATTTGATTACCAAGCATTAACTTAGAGAAAATGGATTTTAAAAACTTAAGTGAGTTTTTGAGTACTTTAGATTTTCTTTTATAGATAAGGAAACTGAGTCTTAAAGTAAATTAGTTTAGGTTACATGATTTGTGTGCAGCTGGGATGGGACAAAGCATATGAATTTTTATAACAGGTCTCTGTCCACTAAGCCTTGCTGCTGTTAGCTAACTAATACCAACCTCATTTTGTGTGACAAATACCCACAATAAAATAATACATTGGTAGTAAGTAACTTGAATAAGTTGTTTCTAATAATAAGCAAATGTATATGATACAGGAGTGTTCATTTTATTCAAAGATGATGCCAATGATATATTGCGATAGACTGTGCTCTATTAAGAGATTGATTTCATCTCCCTTATAATAGTCCTTGTTGCCTTTGCCTCCTCACATTTGTTCCCTCATTTGAAAAGGTTACATTTTGGTTCAGAGAGAAATTTGATCAATCAGGTTGCTTTGGTAATGGTGTAGGGCTCACCAAATGACGCACAAGCCCTGTTTTAGCTAACATGTGTTATACGAATAGCAGTGATAGAAACACCCATATGTAGCTGGGACTGAGACTGAAGGAGTGTAAACATATTTGTGTAACATTTCTGGACCCACTCACAGCAGTGTACTTGACTGAAAACATCATCCAGAAATCTGCAGCTCCTTTTAGTCACTTCACAAAGAGCTGCTGTGTCTTTGGTTTCAGTGAACAAACAATTTGCTATGTGAACAGCTGAAGCAAGCTGTGTCAACAAGACAGGATTTGAATTATGACATGCTGCTGTGTCTATGAAAGCAGAAGAAGGGAGAACATGATTACGGCCTAGAGCATGTGGTTAGGAAGGGAGTAATGGTAGCTCTTCAGCATCAGTTGTTGATAGAAAACATCTGCTTCCTTCCCTGCCCCCTTGAAAGATTCTCTTGGGAAATAGGCCCCTGATGCTATCACTCCAAACCAGGTCATTCCTCATCAGACTTTTGAGGTGATATTTAAATCTGTTGAGAAATCATTAAAAAATAGTACAAATAACATGTTTGATGGGATAAAAGGGGATGTGAGAAGAAAATGTGAAAGCTACTTCATTCTCAGCCTTAAAATATCATCTGTGCTTTAGCTCCTAATTTTCACACTTCACAGCTGCTAATGGATCTCAGCGGAACTAAAGTTAAGACTGCTGACAGAACGATATGCCTTTTTGTCATCTCTGTTGTGTTTCTTTCCTTATTCTCATATAGAGAGTTATTATTTGCCTTCAAGTCCCTTGATATCAACTAAGTTTCTTTTTTTTTCTTTTTCTAACTTGAGGCCTTCTCTTCTTCTTTGAAAAAAAATGCAGCCAACAGAATGATGTAGATAATAAAGGATGATGAATATAAACAGCTCTTATGTCTGGACTGCTATGAAAATCACTGGAAACAAAACACAATAGGGGATCTGGTAATGTACCTTGGTATCATGAGCTTGAGGCAAATGTTCCAGGTGTTGGAAAACCCCACAGGCCCTTATATCTGGGATATTTCCAAACAAAACAAACAGCATTCACACAGACCCCTTAAGTACTTTAACCATGGCTAGGAAAAGAAAATTCAAGCTGATTTTCTAATAACACCAGAGATAAGCAGTTAACGAGAGAGAGAGAAACAAAATTCATTCTCTTTAAAAGCTCTGACAGCATTGCATACTGTTATCAACTTTTCTTAGAAAACAACAGGGGTTTCTCAGCTGTATACAGTCTTCAAAAAGTTCTAAATTCCTTTATTCATCTATTGCACTTTCCTTTAGCATTTTGGAATTAAAATGTCTTTCAAATACGCTGATATAATCTGATTATTTTGAAAAGATTTTAACCTAATAACTCCATGGTTAAACTATTTCTATTCTACATTATTTTTCTTCCATATGTTACTCTCAGGAATAATTATAGTTGATACAGTAAAATAAATTCTACATCCCTGACACAGTTTTTCTGCTTACACGATATTTTTTTGTCTTATGAAGTTCTCTCAATTTTTTAATTTTCAACCTTAAGGGTGAGAATATATTTTATTTGCACAAAATAAAACTTGTAGTTTTTATATGACTTCTTTTAACCTTATTCTCATTTGTTGTTCTTCACAACATTCTCTGTAAGATAAATATTGTACTATTCCCTCTAAAAAGACATTATTGCTTAAAACGCTAATAATTTATTTATCTAATCCAAATAATACTAGCAGATTTTCTAGATATTCTACTTTGTTACTTGTTATGAGATAAACATTTTTTTAGTACTTCTTGACAATTTCTTATCAATCATTTAATATTTAGTTTATTTGTTTGTTTGTTTTACTAATAATACAAAACCAAATTTCAATTATGTGGAACTTCACAGGTTGAAATGGCAGTTTGGGGTAGATCTAGATCAAGCCAGAAAAGATATTGACTGCCAATAAAACATTTTAGAAGAGAGAGAATACTTTTCAGAGTATAGATTCATAGTTAGGCAGAATATTTACATATGAATACTTGGCATCATATAAACCAATTCAGCCTTTTTATTTAAAACAAGTATTTAGTATCTTCCAGGTATAATGGAAGGATTATGGGCTTTGTAATCAAACATAGCTGGTTTTGATTAGTTATCTGACCTTGGAGATTTAACCTCTCTGAACCTCAGCTTCATTTATTAAAAGGATTTAATAACAACAACTGCAGAGTATGGTTGTGAGGATTAAGTGAATTTAGGTTAGCATCTGGCACCCAGTAAACTCTCTGAATACATATTTCAGGTGCTGTAAATGTGTAATTGAAATATGTCTACTTCCCTTCTGTCAGTAATTTTTTTTTTAATTTAACAAAGCAACAGAGAATAGAAATTTTACAATGTGCTTTAAAAAAAAAGTAACAATCTTTGCGACCGAATACTCGATGGTACAGTGTAAATGTTACCAGAGAAAAGGAAGACAAAAAAGGTATAATAATTGGAGAATGTTTCTTTGATGAATTGGGACTTGAGTTTGGCCATGAATAATACATGAGATTAATAATGGTGCAAGCAGGAGGAAAGAGCAGTCGAGGTGAAGTAAATCCCATTAACAAAGGTGTGCTGACAGGGATCGTCATACCGTGTCAGGCAGAGCAATCTAAGTGATGAAAGGAGAACTATGTGTTGGAATAAAAATAAGATTGATGCATAAGTTTGGTTAAGTTTGTAGAGAATTCTGAAAACTTTGAAGAAGAATTTAGAGTTGATGTGGTGAATCAGTGGAAACAAATTTGATTCACTGAGCAGAAAATAACCTGATTATAGTTTTTAATCCTTATATTACTGGCAAATAGCAACTGAGGCAGCACTTGCTTAGAGTAGACAATTTTGACTTCTACTGCCAAGGAATATTTGGAAGTGAAAAATAGGAAGTCACAATGAAGGAATCCCTTGGATTGTGTAATAGAATTTATAAACTAATATTTATGATACCAAAAGTATAGTTGCTGAGCACAGAGAAAAAGTTTCTGTTCTTTGTTTGTTTGTTTCTTTGTGTTTGTTTTTGTTTTTGTTTTTTTTCACTAATTTTTTAAAAATTTCAGACAGAGAGCTCCAAATGAGTTAGAACATATGGGTTGTAGAAGTGAACAAAGTAGAACAGATACAGAAAACAGGAAAACAGAAGATGGAGCTATGGAACTGGAACCTAGACTCTAGTAGTAAAGGACCTCATCAGTCCTGATGTAGGACAAATACATTATTAGTTAAATTACTTGTTGTGATGGCCAAATATAGTGTATAATTTACTTAATTTATATTAGTGTGTATGTGTGGGTGTGTGAGTTTGTAAAAGTGTGTAGGTGTAGAGTGTGGTATTAAACTAACCATTGGCAAACAGAATATAATTTATTTTAAATCTTAACTTGATTCTCCTTGAATTTTAAAATAAGTTATTTGTTAAAAAAAGACTTCATTTATTTTTAGGCAGAAGTATTTTAACTAAGTGAGCCCAACTGCTAAGGCAAGCCATTAACCCTTTCAAAACAGGAGCCAGATGGAATAGCACTTTGAGAAGAAATAGAAGAAAAACAATCAGCGAAGAAGATATTTAAGAATAAGGTAAAATATAGTCTAAGTATAAAAGTCATGTCAAACATAATATTTTTTAAACAGGGAATCAGAGTGTCACATCTCTTGGCAGTTTAAAGGGGAAAAAATGGGCTTAGGGGGCATTGATTTAGATGAAAAAGTCACAGATGGTCTTCCTGAAAACAATTATCACAAATGGTGGGACTTAAATGGTTAAGGGTCCAGGGGCTAAGAATTGACAATTGTTAAAGAAATAGAAACTATGTGTGCAGATTTGACTTTTAACTCATTAGAGATAATAGATTTTAGGGTACCATGGGAAAAATACTTTTAATGGGTGAAAAGACTTTTTTTTTGAGAGAGAGAGGATATCTGAGTATCCTTGTAAAAACAGGAAAAAGAGCTAAGGCAAACAATATAGAAATGCAATTGTCAGCAGTTGGGGAGTTATTGATAAAACTTTCTCTCTTGTAGAAGGCAGGATAAAAAGGGATCAAGCATTAAAGCATTAAAAATGAAAAAAGAGAAGAGTCATTATTTTCCTCATGAAAGAAAAGAGATGGGGACAAGAGGTTCAAAGACATTAAAAATATTAGAAAGGTACTGCAGAGGACAGATAGGAATAGAACACAACAATAAGGACTGTTAAGACACAGCTAGGGATCTGTGAGCTTAGCTACTGTAAGTATTATATGTAATCAGTCACACGTATGAACTTAATATATCAATTTTCAATAAGGTAAAAGAGGGAATAGAGGAAACCACAGGTACATGTGATTAAGGGCTTAAGAATGCAGTACAGGTCAAGGGGTTGAGTGATAGGGTACTTTAAAGGGAATCTTGAGATGACAGATCACAATATGCAGCCAAACCAGGAAGGTGAGTGGATTCAATTTAATTCAACAAACATTTATGGGACGTCTCTCCAGTTTCAAGGCTAGTGCTAGGTCCTAACAAGTGAAGAAAGAAAAAGACCAGGAAAATGAGCAGGTGGTGAAGGATCAGAGGTCACAATGAGAGCAAAGAGTCAAAAAGCCTTAGAGCAGATGGAAAAGTGGAAAATTGAAAGAATTAAAAACTATAAGTTACAGAAAAATATCTTAAGTACTAACCGTAACTGAGATGGAAATTTGGCAGATGGCTACTCTTTAAATGTAAGTCACTTCAGTTGAGAAGTCAAGAAACTGCAGTTCTAGAATGCCATGTAGATCATCAGTCATCAACAAAAGCACTAAACAGGAAGGTGTAAAATAATCTGAGGAAGAAAGTATGTTTATTAAATCATCAAGGTACACTTAGACAGAGGTAAAGGGCAGCCACAGGATTTAGAGATGAAGGAATATGGAGGACATTATGAGCTTCAGAAGAGGAAGATTTGAGTAACAGCAGTAATAAAAAAGTATTCTAAAACAGAAATAAAAAATAAGAGTTATACTGACTGTTTCTCCCGGTCCAGTAATTCGGAAGAATCGTAAATATGTGTGTTTAGTTTTATAAGTAGTTGTACCATTTTATAATGCTACAAACAAACTACTACAATTCTTTTTGCTCATCAGCCT
Organism: Macroglossus sobrinus; assembly: GCA_004027375.1. Classification (NCBI taxonomy): domain Eukaryota; kingdom Metazoa; phylum Chordata; class Mammalia; order Chiroptera; family Pteropodidae; genus Macroglossus; species Macroglossus sobrinus. The sequence goes on from PVKZ01002008.1 coordinate 161,771, forward strand.
CATTAAAATTTGGTGTTTTCATTCTTTTGAATTATAATTTCATGGTTGCGTATCTCATTGTAATTTTGTTTTGCATAATGACTAATGATTTTGAGCATTTTTCCATGTGCTTATGGGAATTTACATTCCTTCCTTTATGTAATGTCTGTTCAAATATTTTGTCCATTTATATTGAATAGTTTTATATTTTATTACTGAATTATAAGATTTTTTTTTCAAATTCTTCATACCAATCCTTTGATAGATAATATGTTTGTAAATATTTGTCTCCAGTCTGTAGTTTATCTATTTTCTTAGGAGCACATTTTAATGGGTAAAAGTTTTACATTTTGATGTTTATAATTTTTTGGTAATTATTTCTTTCTGCATCTTCTATAATAAAACTTACTCTATACCTAAATCACAAAAATTTTCTCCTACATTTTCCAGATTTAACTTTATAGTTTTCACTTTTACATTTGAATCTATAATTTATTCTAAATTAATTTCCATGTATGGTTCCAATTTGATGTGGGTTTTTTTTCCTTTTCTTTTCTTTTTTTATTTTATGGACATTCTTTTCCTGTTACATGGTTTTGGCCCTCTGTCAAAAATTTATTGTATTAATTGAAAATTAATTGAAGTGTAGACCTATTTCTGGACTATTTCATTTAATTGTTCTGGTTTGTCTTTAGACCCACTGTATACTATACTTTATTAACTACTGTAGATTTATAGCAAGTGTTAAAGTCAGATAGTATAAGTCATCCAACTTTGTTCTTTTTTTACAAGAATGTTTAGGATATTCTATTTCTAAATAAGTGTTAGAATCAGCTTATAAATTTCTACAATAAAAACCTGATGGGATCAGGATTGGGATTACATTGAATCTACAGTTTAACTGAGCAATGACAAATTAAAATATTGAGTCTTCTGACCCATGAATATCATATATCCCTCCTTTAATTATATGTCCTTTAATTGTTTCAGCAATGTTTTGTGATATTTAGTGCAAAGAAATTGTATTTCTTTTTAAAATTTGTTTATATATATATTTAAATTTTACCATAAATACAATTTTTAAAAATGTTCAGCTGTATTTTTCCAATTGTTTGTTTCTATGATACATAAATACAATTAATTTTTATACTGATTTGGTGACTCTGCTAAACTTTATTAGTTTTAGTATTTGTTGTGTAGATAACAACATATTCTATAAGAATCTAGTGACAACCAGAGGGAAGGTGGGTTCCAGGGCTGGAAGAAAGGGGTGAAAGATTAAAGAAGCAGATGGTCACGGGAATGAGGAGCACAGCATAGGGAATGCAGTTAGCATAAATGTAATGGCTAGGTGGAGAGCCAGAGGAGAGATTGTTTTATAAACCATAAAATGTCTAAACAATGTACTGTATACCTGTGAATAAAGAGTGCTTTACTACCTTCTTTTTTATCTATTCACCTTGTATTTCTTTGTCTTATTGCATTGGGAAGAAGTTTTAATATAATGTTGAATGTAAGTGGTGCAGGAAAACATTCTTGTCTCATTTCTGATCTTATGGCAAAAGTGGTCAGTCTTTGATCTTTAATTGTAGGTATTCCATATATTCCTTTCATCTAATTGAAGATGTCTTCTATTTTTATTGAATATTAAATCATTTCAACGACTTTTTTTTTCATCTATTGAAATGATCATATAATTTTTCTTTTAGTTGGTTAACATGGAAAGTTATATTGACTTTTTAAAATATTAAACTGACTTCGCAGTTCTTGTATGATCCCCTTGGTCATTATGTTGATTTAACATGTATTGTTGAATTTTTTGCTGATATTTTGTACAGACTTTTTGTATCTATGTTCATAGGAATATTAGCCTACTTTTTTTTTCTTGAAATGACTGATTTTGTTATCAGAGGAATTGAATTTACATTTTGTGTAAGATTTTTATTATATTTTCCCTAAAAATTGCATAGAATTCATCAGTGAATCCACTTGTCACGAAAGCTTTCTCTGTAAGAAAGTTTTGATAACTTAATTTTTTTCAATACATAGAGAAATATTAGTTTTCTAGTAATCTTGTGTAAGCTTTGGTATATTGGTATTTCAAAATATTGTTTTTATTTTATCTGAGATTTTTTTGCCATATTTTTTGTTTATTGTAGTATTTTGTTAGAATTTCATTTTTATTTAACTATTTCATTTAACTATCACTAGTATATTTTTAAAGATTGCTCTAATAATTGCCATATGTATTTTTACATTTTTTGCAATTAACTCAATGTTAAAATTATACCACTTCATGTGAACTTTAAGAAGCTCACAGCCATATAGGCTCTTTACCTCATCCCTATAGTTGTCCTATGTATTACTGTTATATAAATCACAACACAAATGTATACTTTTTGACAAAATTATATATATTTTAAATAAATTAAAAGGAAAAGGGAATATTTAACATTTACTCTCATATTTACCATTTCCAGTAGTTTTTACTCTTTTCTGAAGATCTAGGTTTCAATATTGTATACTTTTCTTATAATCTAAAGAATTTCCTGCATTTCCTGTAGTATAGTTACTCTAATGATAAATTGTTTTACTTTATGCTTATTTATAAAAGTCTGTATCTCATTTTTCTTCTCGAACATTAGTTTCAACAGGTATAGACTTTTAGGTTGATAGATTTTTCTTTTGGCAATTTTAAATGTCTTCGCATTATCTTATGTCCACCTTTATTTCTTATGGAGAGCCTCCACTAACTCGTATTCTGGGCCCCCTACTTTAGTATGATATTTTTCTCTCTGGCTACTTTCAAATTTTTCTCTTTATGTTTAGTTTTTGGCAATTTGACTTTCACCAACCATTGTAAAATTTTTGCCATTATTTCTTAATTCTCTCTCTCTATTTATTTATTTATTTGCCCATTATTTACCTTCTCTCCTTTAGGACACCAATTACACATCTGCTCAACTCACTGTATGCCTTCTTCTAGGAGTATACTTCCATCAAATTTCTGTTTACTTTTGCTTGTTCTCTAGTGCTTTCAAAAGTGTTTTTTTTTTTTTTTTTTTTGCTCGGCATTTATAAATGCTGCTATATTTAAAAGTTTAAGGAAGTGATAGTACACATATATTGTCTGTGGAGAACATTGGGTGTGAGCAAAGAATGAAAAAAAAACCCTCCCAAAATAATTAGATGGTTTAAAATATTTTACTAATTGCCTGAGCAATATAATTTTAAGAAACATATCTAAGGATGCATATGTCTAATGATGCATATATCGAATGATGCAAAATAGGAGTAATAATATTACCCAACTCAAAGAATTATTATTCAATAAAAGAAATAATGTGTATAAAACTCATAGAACTGTGTTTTCCCCATGTATTTGTTAATATAAATTATATTTATAACCTTCATTATTATTTTTGAAAAAGCAATACTAACCCATTACTTAACTAAGCATACTTTTTTTGTAATTATAGTGGTATTTTTTTGAAAACATTATAAATGTTAGCAATATTTGAACCCTTCATCATTTATGTCTCAGTATAAATGTATTCATCAAATTCTCTACTAAAATCAAGTTCTTCTGGGTGGACCATGCAAGGAGGAATAGGTATGTTTTTGATGTGTGTTAGAAAGATAAGATTAAAAGCCAGGGGCAGGAGTCAGTTTATTATTTTTAAAATAATATCTATACTCTTTAATGTTGTCATATGATTTTTTAAGACACTATTTTTTATGTAACAACATCTCAACCTTAGACAACTACACACACACACACACACCCCACATACTTAACAACTTATTGCCAACACAGAAAGTAGCTAGTACAAGTGGGAAAGTTTGATCAGAATGATGAGTTGCAGGAAGGTCATCAAACTTCATGATAGATTGCAAGCCAAGGACAAAGAAAAAAGAATGTGCTTTACACAAAACTTTATCTTATTCAAGTAATCTACCAGAAACAGCTGCAGTAGACAGAGTCATTAATTTCTTAGTTTAATAGTTTGAGGTGAATTGCTTTTAAGGAATGTTCTGCTCAGAACTGAAGCTATTATTAGCCTTTGTAGGCAGCATAATTAAAGGTAGAGTGATTTTCTCATTGGTAATAACTAAATTTTGGACAGAATAATAAATAAATTATTTTTTGGATTGTTATCATCACATTATGCACTTGAAAGAATAACTCTTTAGGCTAATGAGTTTGTTAGTGGTGAATAGAACACATGATCTAAAACACGATGGGGAAATTTAAAGAAATTATATTAAATAATTTAGCTGAGAAATAAAATTAATTTCAGGTCTACACAGCCATTAGGTCTAGTAACTTCTTACAATATTGTTAGAAATTTTTAACAGTGAGTATTTGAACAGTGAATAAACATAAAAATTTTAAAAAATTATTTTTAACATTAAAGTCAAACACATATAGGTGATCATGAAATGTACAAAGCTTCTCAAATGTTGAATTTCTTTTGTACATTTCAACAAATATACATGTAATACATGTACTATGTTATAACACCTGTGATTTGTAAGTTCAGTGGAAATTAAAATTTATTTTAGAAACCCTCTTTTTGATGCATAGATAAATTTTGGGAGGTGTAACTAAATGCAAAATGTTAAATCAATGTCGTTTACTGATGTAAAAGGCATGTATACTAAAAGAAGACAATAAAAATATTAACCAGCAGTGTTTAGGAATCCAGTAAAGAGGTCAAAAATATGATTCAGCAATTTATTTGCAGCTACAACTTCTGTCCATTAATTTCATATATTCATACTAAAATTACTCTCACATTTGTTTAGAATATTTTGCAAAAAGCTGGCAACTGACCTAAGAAAGTAAATTCAAAAGAAATGTCAACTTAAAAAATCTTCTGTCAATGAGTGATAAAAAAGCCATGTTAATAATAATAAAATATAGTCATTATTAAATAGTGATGAACTGACTATTGCTGATTACAAAATATTAGACTATTTTATTCCAAGGATATTTTGTTGATTAAGAACAGATGTTCTACTAGGCAACAAGTTGCTAAATAGCAAATGATTTCAGGTTTATATAATCATGTAATAATAATAGTCATTCTTTTATTTCTGAACTTTGATAATGCACTATAATCTTCAATCAATGCTCACAGGAAAAAAGATTAAATTAAATTTAACTAACAAAATTATTTTGAAGTTAAAATGTAATTTAAGTGTGATAGGAAAGGAGCCCTCACTAACCTAGAGAAGAAAGCAATTACAAGTATAATTTTATTGTTGGTTTAAACTTTGTTAATCAAAACTAAAAAAAATGTGATCTTTTTTTAGAAAATAGTCTTCATTCTTGCTGCTTCCCTGTTAACTCTGCCATTCCAAGTTATTAAAGACATTTCCATTAGGAGTACAAAATATTGATACCAAAACACACATAAAAGGCATTAGGATGAGGCATCCTATTTTTAAATAATAAGACAAGGAAAACCTTCTGTAATATCACAGAGAAGTCAGAGAATGTTCCTAGAAAGCACAAGCTGTTTAAGGCCAGGAAGAGCAATCTGAAAACAAGTATTTATATTAAATCAAGAGCCCTTATTTTAAACAATATAGATCCCAGCTCCATTAAAAAATTATGTGGAAAATAATCTTCAAGCACACACTAATAATAACCATATGAAAGTTTTTCCCCCAGTGGGATTAAGATAGTCTATTGGTAATTTAAAAGCCTGTCAATAGACTTTAGCAAAATTTAGGCTCACAACTTTAAAATGATGTATAAAATATATTTATGTCTCTAACAGTTATACATTAGAAAAATGGCATATTTCACTTATAATATGTCATCAATTTGTTCTTTTTCTCTTAGGTTATATAAATGAGGCACTAGATAATTCTATCAACATGAATATATTCATGTTGGATAAATCAGGATCAAATTAGCTGTGTTTTATTTCTTCATAAGGAGGACTTGAGACTGACACTTTCTCAATAAAAGACTTTAATTTTTCTTGTATAGACATAATTTGTCATTATATCTTAGAAAACTTCTTTTAGGACTCTCAGAAGTTGTACCAGAAATGAGTCTTAATAATTTGTATAAACGTATAGCATAGAAACATTATAATAGAAGTGCAAAATCAGAGACAGGTACTCAGTAATACTTTATAGAATTAGAGGTTTTAATCTGTATGAATCTGAGTTCATATATTTTGAGCTCTATCTCTAGCTCAGTGCATTAACATCAAACCAAACACAGAAATGAACAAAGGAAGTGTCATGTATTTATTTTCTGAAGTATCTGATCATAGTGTAGGTTAACTGGTAGATGGTAACACAGAGGTGCTTCTGCAAGTTAATTGGTGATTAAATAAAATCATTAGAGTGTTTCATAGTGATTTTTTGTCATTTTCAAAGTATTTTAGTCTGGATGAAATCTTCCCAAGTCTTCAAACTCATGAAACAACAATTCATAGTTATTAAGAGCAAATGCCCTGGAGAGATTAATCTGTGCTATCCCAACAAGCTGACCTTTTCCCAAAGACATAGCAATTTAATTATCTGCTTTGAAAAGCACAATTATAGTAAAATTCAAAACCTGATTTATAGACAGGTTTTATTTTCTCATTTATAATTAATGTAAATAAGAGTCTTTCGTTTTTCTTTTTTCCAGGGCTGTTATGCATGTATTTTGTAACTAGTAAGTACTAAATAGTTCTTGATTTACAAAACTATAACCTTGTTTTATGATTATAATCTATTACTAAAAATAACATTTTAAATTATGAGAATTTTATTATATGTCTTCACTCAAATTTTGCATGTCACTTGCACTATTATAAATAAACAGGTGCTTCTACAGTCTGTGAACCTGAGAAAGTTGACCTGGGTAGGATTTCTATTTAAGCACAAGCTGGTGAAAATAATGTAATTCTTTATTTTTTACTTACTGATTCTATATTTTATCTCATAGACATCTAAGGTAGAAACTAATCCTAAAATGAACTTGAAATTTGGAGCTCGCTATAATATAGACTTGAAATAACATAAATTATGTTCTTAGTCAAATAGTCAGGTTCAAATATTTATTGAAGATTTATCTACTTACCATCATAACCCCTCTCAAATCAGATGAGGAAGATATTTGAAAGCACACACATATATACATATGCACAAACCCCAAAGGACAAAGACCTGAGACATCAGTGCTTTTCTGTTTCGCTGTTTCTGTGTAGACGTCTTGTTTATACCACAGTACTATTAATTAGTACATGTGCAATATGTGCAATGTCAATACCAAAGGGATTCTTGGAAAATCTTTTTTTTTTTGGTTATTATAACATTCACATTTCCCAGTAGAGATATAAAAGTGATTTAAAAAAATAATTGTAGCTGTTTGTGTGAAAATGTAAATGTAAAATTTTAGGACATTTTGCTTTAATTAAACCTACTGTAGAAATGCAGATGTAGCAATATAAATAAAAAAAAAGTTGGAGACTAATTATTATCAGTGTTAAAGAGGTAGCAAGCCAAAAATTCGTTCAGCTGAGATCATCTTGCAGACAGGTGCTCTTGAATTCCAGAGATGTTGCAGGAAGTAAAATGAATGAAGAAAATGATGCAAAAGAAATCAATAAAAAAGAAATATTCATTTATGAATCATAGAGCCTAGTAGCATACTGTATGCTTGAAATACCATATAACGAAAAACTGAACCCAACACTTAATAAGGTACACCCAAGAGTTCCCTTACTACATGCTAGTCTTAATGACCATCAAATAGTTCCTCCTTCCATATTTAGTGACCCAAAGACACACATATACATTTGAAACTAGATTAAGTAGAAAAATGCAGAATTACAAAGCTAATAAGGTATTTTTCTAGTTCCATAAAAACATTATTTAGCTGTAAGCATAAATGCAAAATACAACACATGCAGATATGTACCGAGACTGAACAACGCTAGCTGGGAGATACTCTCATCTCAGAGGTATAATCATGCAGGTAGAAAAATTTTTCAATTAGGAATTTCTAAATATTTGGAGCATATATGGAGAAGTTAGAATCAATGGGAAATTTCAGAAAGAAAGATAAAATCTAAGGGTCAATTCTCTTTCAGATATTTACCATATAGTACTTCCAATAGTATCAACTGATTGGTGTAGTTTAAGAAAGTTCTGATTTGTGATCCAGTGGTATGAGAGCCCTTCTCCACAAGCATACTTGTCTCTTATGTTTTTCCCCTAGAATCTTAGGTTTCTGTATTATAGAGAAAAATTTAAATGTGATAAAAGTAGATAAAAGAATGAAATCTAAAATCAATTTAGTTTGATCTATTTCATAAAGTTATTTATGAAGTTTTTAAAATACATGTTAAATAGCCATAAAGGTAGAATTTTTGTTTATATTTTAAAGCATACTTTAAACCAGGATATTAACTATCTTTCTCCCTCCCTACTTCTTTCCTTCTCCCTCTCTTCTTCCTTCTCTCTCTCTCTCTCTCTCTCTCAATCTCTCTCAATCTCTCTCTCTCTCTCTCTCTCTTTCTCTCTCTCTCGCTAGTTCGCTTTCTTCCTTCTTTTTTTCTCTTTTGTTCCCGTATTCTAAGCATTCATATGAATAAAAGTTTTTACACAAGAAAAAAACACACACACATATTATTAAGTACATATCTAGGAGGTGGGGATGTGAGAGGGACTGAGAAAATAAAAAAAAAAAAACAAAATAATCATCTAAGAAAAATGGAAGAGAATTTTCTAGATATGAGAAAGGAAGTTTCAGATTATAAGAACCTACCAAGTGCCAAACAATGGACTTTTAATTACCCAACACTAGACACATTACTGTGAAATTATAGAATACTAATGGTAAGGAGAGGGACTGAAAGCTTCCAAAGAACAAGAACAACTTACTTCCAAAGGATATAATAATAGACAAATGCTTAACAGCAGTAAATTTTAGAAATTTTAGTAGAATAGTGTAGTCAAATATTAAAAAAAAATTGAACCTATGGAAACTCTTCATAATTTATGAAGGTAAATTAAAGATAATTTTAGAAGAATAAGAAGTCAAAAAGTTTATCTTCTTTAAATATTTCTTTTAAAAAGTTACTAAAGTATATTACCTAATGAATACAAAAAAAATACTAAAAAGAAGAAGGCATAATATGTAAAAAATGGTTTGGATCTAATGCTTGAGAAGAAAACTTGAAAGGTTAGCTATCCAGCAGACAATAGATTAGTTAAAAAACAATTGGTCTAAATTGTAGTGAAATCCTCAGAGAAATATGTTTTCAGGAAGTAAATTTTATTAAACTAACTTTGTGATTAAGAAGATGGAATATCTTAACAATATAATGAAAAATAATATTTTGGTTAATAAAAAAAGAAAAAAAATTTTACACATTTCAGAGAAACATCTTCATAAGCAAGTTAGTATAAATACTAAGCAAATTACACTGACATTAAAATGGAATATTTCTAAACTTTCTGTGCTGTATCTTATTTTGGTTCTTTAAAATTAATATGATACAATTTTCAAGACATCAAGAAACAGAGACCAATCAAATGAGCCATTTAAAAAAAATAAAACAGTAATATACAAGCTAGAAAAGGTTAGCTCATGACATTGTAATAAACCCTGGTATCTCATGACTTTTAACACAAGGAAAATTTACTTCTTAGATTTACCACAGATGAATGCTGGTCATATTGATCTCTGTGTGCTTTCTTGCAAATAGTAAGCCAGAGAACCACTCACCTTCTATCGTGTGGTTCTGCAGTTCTGAACTTCTTGATTTTCAGATAACTGACAGGGGAAATAGAAGTGCAGGAGAACATTTTGCGGGGCTGTTCTATACCCTCCACTCAGTTCCATGGCCAACTAAACTGGAGGAGAAAATGAATATAAGTGAACATAATAGTTTTACCCACAAATGTCAAACAATGTTTTGATTTTATCTGTATTGTTTCACACCTTGTCATCTCAGTAGAACATTACCAAATGGTGTAACTCACTAGGTCTTAAACAGACACCAAAGAGTTTGCCTTCAACTTGTCACAAAGCTCTGTGTGATCAACAGGGAATTCTGTCAAAATACAGAAATTATTTCATCCTTTTATTACTCCCTGGATCATAGATTATGAGGCTATAATGATAATTATAGCTCTATGACCCCATTTGAAACCATGCCACTGTGCAGACCCCTCTTTATTCTTTAATAAAAAATTAAAAGAGAAAATAAAGACAATATTTGGGCAAAATAAGATATTTTACAAGAATTCTATATACAGTTGCTTCTTGAACAACATGAATTTGAACTGTGTGGATCCACGTATATGTGGATTTTTATTTTCAACAAATATAGCGTTAGTTAAATCTGACCACATTTAGGAAATGAGAATGAGGATAAAGACTATATAATTTTATATTTGCTTAATCTTTTTATTGCTTGATTTTTATTTTGCCTTGTGAATGTCTTACCTTTTATGGAAAAAAGTAACAACTTAACAACCTTACACTTACAATAATTTTGATAAAGTATGGTGCACTATCATGCTATGGATTCAAACTTGGCCACAAAATGACAGCTTCCAGATTCATATGTACTATTAAAGGCAACTTGTCTAAACCCTATCAGATTCATAAATCATTTCTACAACTATGTTTCTTAGCACTATTGTAATGCCTCTGATAAAAGAAAGCTCAATATATTTTTAATTATGTCATCTCATTTTGTATAGCTCTAATCATGAGTAGGCTATTCTCTATTACACATCAAAAATTACCTCATTTCAACCTTAATTTAGTTAATATTGAGAAAAAATAATATTTGAACTTGAGATTAAAATATTATAAATTCAAGTTTTAGAAATATTTTTAACTCAAAAGTGGCAACAAAGTGAATTTACACTAATTATACCATATGATAACAATTCAGTAAATCCCATTTAACCACTATAAATGAGCTCCAAGGGATGCATAAGTTTTGTCAACTAGTAGAATCACTCTCTCTTGTTAACAATAATAGACATCATTATTAAAGTGGACTATGATCCATGAAGAAATGCCTATAGCTTATTTTAATTCAATAGAAAATTATTTCTGTTATTATTTTAAGAACAAACAAAACTAAAAAAAAAGACTAATTTAAATCTCTATACTGTTGAAAATACATAATCATTTGTGGGCTATTTATGCTTCTGAATCTATTTTTAAAGCTCTCCTAAGAGCAGTATTATTCTCAAATTTTCTGTTATTACAAATTAATAATCATATTTGTTTTCTTATAAATGAAATTTTTGTTGGTTTTTATTGTTTCTTTTTTTCTAAAAACAAGAGAATATGTCAGGGATATATTTATTCTAATAATTACAGATTATAATATGATATATCCATTATATTTATAAACAGAAATCTAAACTCAGAATAAGCTACAAAATGATACTCAACACGTCTCCTTTGAATTCAAACATTTCATATCCCTTCTAAGGTAAAAGAGAATAAATAAATTAAAAAGTTTATGACATTCCCTCTTGCCTCAATACATAATACAGAGTATGCCATGGTATGAGTTCCTAACACTGGGTACCATGTGGCCTAGCATAGCAAGGTAACTCTTTATCATAGCTTCTATAACTTGAGGAAGTTGTTCTGAGGCCTCAAATAGAGACCTGCTGTACCCCACATCCTATGGCACAGTAAGCTGAGGCTTCTGGACTCTTATCTTTCAAAGGCAGCTAAATAGGGCACACAAACACATGTCTATGATGCAAAAACTCTAAATATCATTACAATTTTATTTTCTGGTTGTCAAACTTCACCCAACTCCCATTTTTTTTTTAAAAATAGTCAACATGATTTTTTTCAGGCAAAAAATAACATATGTAAAGAAATTTTTTTCTGTTTTTCAAAAATAAAAATTGAGAATCTGGGAAGATGGTAGCTGTAAGAAAGTAGTTTTTGAATTTCTCAATATCTCTCTAAAAATAGACAGGTAGACAACATCTAAAAAAAAAAATGTGATGTAAGTTACCCTCACTAATGAAAAGAATAAAAGCAAGCAATCCAGGATTCCAATCCATGCAGTCTCATTTCAAAGCCCAAATTCTTACTAAAAATGCTACAAAATATATGTGTAGCTATCATTACACTGTTTACATCTTCTTTGGCTTGTTGGTTACTACTGTGTGAAGATGATGCTATGTTGAGAACAGAAAAGCAAGATCACTTTCTTCTTAGTGTATTCTAAGCACAAGAAGACTAAGTTGTATAAAGGCAGCTGTCCTCTAGCAATGTCACTTATCTGTGTTTGCTCATTTCTACTCTTCTTCCTCACCTCTAACAGTGAGCACTGGAGATCCCCTTGAAGGGAATGTTGAGGCAGACCATTACATAATATCATCAGAAAAGTGTTCTCTAACTACTTCTCCATGGTGACAATAAAAGGATTGATTGAAAATAACAGATTCCAAGAATTTTGAGTGTGAATTCTGTGAATGCTATACAGAAGATTTAAGCACGATTATATACAAAACTCTTTAAAGGATGTTTTTCAGAATTCTGGTATAAACTATAGTGATCTTTTATTAGAGAAATTGTGAAAGACTTCAACAAATACAGATAAAATAATCTGTATCCAACTTTTCCTTTAAGGAACTGAAGTCTACTTGGTTGCTTTAAACCCTCCACTCCTTGAATGACAATTCTTTGATTTAATTCTTTCATTACTAGTTCTTAGTCTGCATTTCAAGACCTTAAATCTCACTAATTATGTCCTTCTTTCAGGTGTGCAAAATACCTACTGTCTGCCTGCCTTATTATTGCAGAAATTGATTTCTTTTTTTTTTAATCTGAACTCTCCTTGTGCATATGTATTCTGACAACAATCTGCCTAGGAATGGTCGTGTTTTACTCTGGTGTCTTTAAATGAAAGAGCCATTTACACTTTTGGGCTTAACCTGAACATAGAATCTCTCGAGATATTTCTTGTGTCACACTATTAAATATCCTCCTAGCAACTGTACTTTAGGAACATTATTTTCCAATTTACTCACCCACAAAGTCATTAAGGCAAATGAAAGCATCAACATGAGTTTTCAGTACATCGTTTCTTTTCATCAGACATGAAGAGTCTGGAATAGAGTGTTGTGAATGGCTTTGGCAGTGTACAGGACATCAAGCAGAAAATTGTGAGAGCCAAATATGAACTCAACATACCAAAGGTACCAGATTGGCAGCAGGGAGACAATTAGATTTCAAATCAATGTCACAAACCAGCCTAGGCAAAACAATTATTTCTGGTTTGAAAACAAATAAAATAAATATATGAAGACTTAATGATGGAGAACTTTCAAGGAGACAGTGATGATGGAGTGATGATTTCAAAGCAGAATGTGGACAAAATAGTGCACAGCTGTGGGGACCTGTTATCTGATTCAAAAGTATTTGGGCCTGGTATATGTAGAAGTGTTAATGAGTGAGCAACAGAACAGACTTGTTTTAGTTTCATTTTCTTTTAGACTTCTTAAGCAAGAAATCCATTTTAACAGAAAGATATTAGGGTGGTACCTATACCTGAGAGTTTAAATTCTGATTTGGCAAGCCAACTGGAAAGTATTTTTCTGTAATATAAATAAGGTCAATATTAAAATGTAATAATTTAGTTGTTTTTTTTATATATTACTCTTGGTAAACTTAAGATATAAGTAACCTTGCAGATGCTTGTTCTTCATTTCTGAAAATAAATTTGAGCAACGGTAACTAAAAGAATTTGTATGTATTCAAAAATATCTTGATAATTTTTAAATATTTTAACATTTTGTTAAAAAAAGATTTGGTATTATTTTACTTATATAAACATATTATAAGATATAATTACTTTTGTTTTATGAGGCAAAAAAAGAGTTGGTATATTTCTTGGATTCCATAGTAACGTTGAAAAATTTCAGCCTTTCTATTAAATCTCATAGACAGACTTTTAAAAACTAATTTAGATTTTTAACTACATCTAAGTTAAGAAACATTTACTTGAAAAAAAATTCGTTGTCAGGTTGTTTAGTTTTTTTGTTGTTGTTGTTAATTGGGCTTTCTATTTTTTTCTATGTATTTTTTCAATTATAGCAGATATATAGTATTGTATTAGTTTTAAGTGTATAACACAGTAACTAGACACTTAGATAACTTATGAAGTGATCACCTCGATAAATCTGGTACTTATCTGACACCATATATAGTTGTTACAATACTAATGACTATATTCCCCATGCTATAATTTATATCCTTGTGAGTATTTTGTAACTACAAATTTGTACCTTCCTTTTCATTCATCTACCCTACCCTCAGTTCAGCAACCATCAAAATGCTCTCTGTATCTATAAGCATGTTTCTCTTTTGTATTCATTTATTCTGTTCCCTAGATTCCACATACAAGTGTAATCATATGACAGTTATGTTACTGTGTCTGACTTACTCTACCCAACACAATACCCTCAAGGTTCACCCATGTTGTTACAAATGGCAAGATTGATTGATTGATTGATTGATTGATTGATTGATTTTGGCTGAAGAATATTCTATTGTATATATGTAAAACCACTTCTTTATCCATTTATCCACTGATGGACACTGGGTTGCCTCCATATCTTGGCTATTTTAAATAATGCTTCAATGAACATATGGATGCACATATTCCTTCTAAGTAGTGTTTTGGGTTTCTTTGAATAAATATCAAGTCGGATTACTGGGTCCTTCTTTGTTTCTTGTATAGCCTTTGTTTCAAAGTCTATTTTTTCTGGTATAAGTATTGCTTTCTCAGCTTTTTATTTGTTTATTTGTTTTCATTTTCATGAAATACCTTTTTCACCCTTTTATTTTCAGTCAGTGTGTGCCTTTTAATCTAAAGTGAGTCTCCTATAAAAAGCATATGTATAGGTCTTGTTTTCTTATTCATTCAGCCACCCTATGTCTTTTGATTGGAATATTTCATTTATTTACATTTAAAATAATTATTGCTAGATATGTAGTTATTGCCATTTTATTACTCATATTTTCTTCTTACCCTTAAATAAGTCCCTCTAACATTTTCTGTTTTGGTTTTGGTAAACTCTTTTATGATATCCTTGTTTGGGAAACTTCTTATCTGTCATTTGATTCTAAATGTTAGCTTTGCTAGGTAAAGTAGGATTTTGGTTGTAGGTTCTTTTCATCACTTTAAAAATTTTGTGCCAATTCCTCTGGCCTTTAAAGTTTCTGTTGAGAAATCAGCTGACAATCTTATGGAAGTACCCTTGAAAATAACTAGCTGCCTTTCTCTTGTAGTTTTAGGATCTTCTCTTTGTCTTTAACTTTGCCATTTTAATTGATGTTCTTGGTATGGGCCTCTTTGGATTTATCTTGTTTGGAACTCTCTGTATTACCTGGAGTTGTATGTCTATTTTCTTTGTCATGTTAGAAAAGTTTTTCATCATTACTTCTTCAAGTAGGTTTTTAATACCTTGTGCTCTCTCGTCTCCTGCTGGTACCCCTCTGATGCAAACATTGGTAAAATTGATGTCATCCCAGAGGCCCCTTAAATCATCCTCATAGTTTTGGATTATTTTTTTTTTCTTTTTGCTATTCTGATTGGGTGTTTCTGTTACTGTGTCTCCCAAATCATTAATTTGATCATCTGCTTCATGTAATCTATTGTTGATTACCTCTAATTTATTTTTTATTTCAGTTATTGCATTTATCATTTCAGTCTTTTTTTAAATGTTTTCTATCTTTATTTTTATGTTTCCTATCTCTTTGTTAAAGTTTTCACGGAGATCATTGCATATCTTTATACAATTCTGCTTCTTGTAGATTGCTTATCTCTCTCTTTTTTTTTTTTAGTTTTTTTTTTTTTTTTCTGAAACTGTATTCTGCTGTTTCATTTGGGACATATTTCTTTGTTCCCCCATTTTGGCTTCCCTCCTGTGTTTGTTTTTATCTATTAGGTAGAGCTGTTATGTCTCTCAGTATTAGGAGAGTAGCTTTATGTAGCAGGTGTTCTGTGGTGTCCAGTGGTACAAGTCTCTCTGTTCACTAGAGCAAAGTACTCCAGATAATTCCCTTGTGTAAACTGTGTCTGCCTTCCTGTTGTAGTTGAGTCTTGGTTGTTGTTTGCTTGTTGATTGGAGGAATTGACTCTCAGGATGATTGGTTGTGGAGACTGGC
Organism: Macroglossus sobrinus; assembly: GCA_004027375.1. Lineage (NCBI taxonomy): Eukaryota > Metazoa > Chordata > Mammalia > Chiroptera > Pteropodidae > Macroglossus > Macroglossus sobrinus. Next base: position 177,933 of record PVKZ01002008.1, read on the forward strand.
CGTGACTACAGTGAAGAAGCTGTTGTGCAGGAACAGACCTTCATAGCAAGATTTCCTTTAGAGGATCTGTGATGACTACCAATTCTACCTATTAATGTGTATTTTGTGGAGGTGGACAGGTTGTGCTCTGGTGTGTTCTGAAGATGGCCACTGGATGTGTAGTTTCTTGGGCTTACTGGGAGGACCCCTGTTTTAGGCCAATGACAGACTCTGCCTCTGCTTACCTGGCACCACTTGATTTAGCTACAGAGTGATCTACAGATGGTTGCCTCTTGTGTTTGTCTTGGAGGTACCTGGGAAAGGCTAAGCTGCAAACCAAGGCTGGATGCCACTAGTGCCAGACTTGCGAATGCTCATCAAGAGGCATAAGGCACGCTGAGGCCAGATGCTGCTTGCTTGTGTTTTGTAAACCTTTGAGATATTTTAAGAAAGCCTTCAGCATGCGCCAACACAGGCTATTCGTATAGAAAGGCCACTGAAAATGACTTGGGTGAGCTCTCAATTGGGTGGGGTAAGGTCTCAAGGAATCACCAGGACAGGGTGACCAGTGGTAGCCACGTTGATGAGACTCAGATTTGGCAGCTGCCTTTGCAAAATGCTGGATGACATTAGGACTCAACATAGGAATAATGACTTCTGCCAGCACTTCTGTCTGGGAGAAAGTTGCCCCTCCAGCCCTTTCTCTGTAGCTTGTCACTTTACTTTCTCTCTGTAAGTCTCTTGCACCTTTTGTGCTGCTGCCCCAGAGCTGGAGCTCAGAGTGAGTGAGTCTGTTAGTGAGTAAATCCAAGCATAGGCCCTTTAAGAGGAACACCTGGGATTTCAGCTGCCCTCGATCTAACTGATCCACAATTTCTACTGGTTTTGACAGAAATTGTGGGGACACCTTATTCTGGCACTGTTTTTTTTTGGGTTGGGGAGCCCAAAACAGTGCTCATTCTGGCACTGGTTTTTTGGGTTGGGCTGTGACCCCTCATCCCTTCAGGGGCCCTCTAAATCTGAGATATCTCTTCTGATTCTCAACCTCCAAGTGTGGGTATGAGGCCAGACTGTTTTACATCTCTGTGCTTCCTTTAGTCTCAATGTGGCTTCTTCTGTGTGTCGTTAGTTATAGGACTTCTGTTCAGCTAGACTTCAGGTAATTTTCATTGATGGTTTTTCTGAAGGTTAGTTGTAATTTTTATTTCAAAATATTTGCATTTGAATACTGAAATTTGGCCTCCTAGAATCAAGTGAAAATGAAGTCCTACAATCAAAGATGTTAAAAATAATATATAAAATAGTAGAAAAAATTAGCCACCATAAACATATTCTGTAAGCTTACATATTTAAAAGTAAGAATAAGAATATATTTAAATTTAAATTTGTTCTAACATTTTCTTTAATTTATTCTTGCTATAGGAGAAAACATTTCTAGTTAGTTCTGAATTATCATTAAAATGCTTATTCTCACAAAATTATTATTAATTTTGTCACCACTATAATATTCTCCCATCCTACTTTATACAGGAACATAGAAAGCTACTGAGTCTATGGATGAGACTTCTTCTTTAATGGTCTGTTGAAGAACGGCAGTTAGTTCTTTCCCTTTAGAATCTGATCAAACTGCTGCTCTAGGAGGCCTACATTCTGACAGCTAAGGAAGTTAGGGACCAAGATCTGAATTATATATCAAGTGAACATCACATACCTGGCAAGATGGCACTAAAAGTTTCTGCTGAACTATTGAGTCAGTAGTCGGAAAATAGTAATGTTGTTGGAAAAATACACTTAAATTGTAGCTATCTGTACTGCTTTCAGCAGAAATAAAGACAACACTGGTATCACTCCCATAGCCAGTTATCTTCTCTTCACCTCCAGGGAAGGAACAAGGTGCAAAGGGAAAATACAGAGCAACAGCACAGATTGTAAGAAGAGGTTTGCAGGTTTACCAAGTAATAAAGCCACCAGAAGACAGAAGAGTACTAGGAAATAATTTTGTACTATTGCAGACAAAACAATGACGGAGCGGATACGTAATGATAAAATAACAGTAGATTAGGATTATTGCAACATAACCATAGTAGTAAATCTCTCTCAAAGAAATGTATTCATACTCTATTGTTTAGGAAAGAATATTTCTTCTTCTTGTGAAAAAGTATATATGATATTGCAAAACATTATTTGGGCCATAAATTTGACCTTTCTTGTCATTTGTTATAAATTTGCAATAATTGTTTGAGGTCAGCATAAATATTCATTATGTTAAAAAGCCTAAGTATGTCCTTCAGAGGAGAGGTGCACATTTATTTAATTTTTATCTATGTAGATTTTTGTCACCATATTCTACAACTGTAAATGTGTTTAATTACTGAGATTTATAGATCATTTCTAGATAATAACACGTAGCTGTACAGTTCCTAATTTTAGTTCTTATCTAGAGATGATACAATTATTTGAGCAAGTCAACTAAAGCAAGATTACATTTACTGTCTAAGAGACAGTGGATATAATAAAAAATATTCAAATATTAAAATAAGTTAGAAATATCTATGTTCAAATCTTTGTTCAACTATTACTTGATGACAAGTTATTTTATATAAGCTTAATTTTCTTATTTATAAATTTAAAAATTTTTGAGAGATTTGTAAGTACTATAATAATACTTTTTAGGTTCCTAGAACATAGATGGGCTCAATAAATACTACATACATATTATTCTTCAGTTGCAATGTAAAAGTAGAAGTCATGGTAAGAGGGTGCATTTGTTTTATATCACAGCTATAACAAGACCACAAACTTAGAGGTTTAAACAACACACATTTTTCTTCCTTATTTTCTAATTCTGAATATCAGAAACTCACACAGATCTCACAGAGTATATTTCTTTCTGCAGGTTCTAGTGGAGAATCTGTTTCCTTGCCTTTTTCAGCTTCTCATGGCTGCCCACATTCCTTGGCTCATGGCTCTCTCCCTGCATCTCTGAAGCTAGCAATATCAGCCAAGTTTTTGTGTGTTTATGTGTGTGCTTCTATCTTTTCTCCAGTTCTCATTTCTATTTCCTATTCTCACCTTTAAGGATTCTTGTGATTATATTGTGCTCACTCAGATAATCCAGGATAATCTTCTATTTAAGGTCAGTTTATTAGCAATCTTTATTTCTGCTGCAACCTAATTACCCTTTGCTACATAACCTAACATTTTCACACTTTCCAAAGATTAGGCTGTGGACATATTTGAGGGCCATTATTTTGCCTACCACAAATAGCTACAGATACAAGCAATGACTAGATTGTGAAAATACAAAGTCAGATTCCATAGTCAGACTGATTAATTTGTCTGAATTATTGTTGAAAAAATAATTTTGTTTAGTTATGGCCCAAAGCTTTACAAAATTGTATTCCTCTTTTCTCTTTTCATGACTGGATTATAATTTCACTTTCTAGTGATACCCTTATATTTAAAAGCCATCAATAATAGGCCTATTATAAACATAGACACACCTCAAGCATCTGTTTTTTCTTAGAGTAAATCAATATTAATTTCATTTGGGGCCTCCGCCAGATGAAAACGGGGAGAGGAATACTAGCTTTTCATTTCTCTTTCTCTCTTTCTCTCTCTCTCTTTTTTTTAAACTCGAACATAAGCAAGCTCCAGGGTAAAAAAAAAAAAAAAAAAAAAAGAAACATATTTGATTTATATATTTATCACACATAACAAAAAGGGTAAAGTGAAAGTCAGTCACTCTTCTGAGCTGAATGAAAAACAAATTTTAGTCATTCTTTAATATGCATAAGGACATCCTTTTAATATTTAAAATAATGCTTGTTAACATTGACATAAATAATAAATATAACTGATAACAAGAAATAGGATTTGTCACAAATTTGAAAACTAAGTTGCTTTATTATAGAGGCATTCAGTTACAGCTGGGAAATATCATTCCAAGAAAATTCTGTCTTCAGGCAAAAAAGCAACAAACCACAATTCTAATTCTATGCCCCTTGCAAATAACACCTTTAAGCCTCTCCATTGCTTTTTTACAGTTGATTGGCCCTGATTAAAAAAAATAAATAAATAAGTCTTTCAAATTGCTTTACCGAATCCCTGAACAACACTAACACAGACATTTGTCAAAATCCAGCAGCTGAACCTTTGCAGTCTGAAAAACTCTGTAGTCTAAGAAAACTACTACCATTTGGGGAACTGATTATTGAGAAAGTGAAAAAAAATCCCTCAAATTTATTCAAATTTCTCATTAATCATTAACTAAAAACTGACAACTCTGGGTGAATTAGGTTTGAAATTTTATCTTTCTCCTATGGATTAATGTGATTTAGAGAGACAAACAAGTAGAGTGATACATTAGCTTCCTCAGTTGCTTGTTAAACAAGAGCTCTAAAATTCTTACAGAATCTTTTGGAAAAAGGCCTGATATCGTTAGCTCAGTGCTTATCAAAAGTAAATGGCTATAGAAAACACCCTGGGATCTAGTTAAAATGCAGATTCTGATTTAGTAGGTCTAAGGTGGGATCTGGGATTCTGCATTTCTGCAAACTGCTAGAGAAAGTTGCAGCAGGACTGCCAGCTGACAATACTTGGTCCACCAAATATATATATTGCTAAATGATTACAATGATATGGTTAGTTAACACCTTCATCACCTTACATAATTACCATTTTGTGTGTGTGTGTGTGTGTGTGTGTGTGTGTGTGTGTATAAGAACATATGAGATCTACTATTTTAGTAATGTTTCAGTATATAATACAGTATTTCTAACTATAATCACTATGCTGTACATTAATTCCCTAGAAATTATCAATCTTATAACTGGAAGTTTGTAACTTTTGACCAACCATCTCTCCATTTTCCGTATCTTCCAGCTTCTGGCAATCACCATTTTACTCTCTGTTTTTATGAGTTTTTAAGCTAGAGATATTTGAATATATATTAAGTATCATGCATTGTGCTTGATCCTGGAAATAGATGAATGAGATCCTTTTCTTGTTTTTAATGAGCTTGCTACCAAATACAAAAGACAGAGACATATTTGTGAAGCTATATCTGCTGGGAGGGGATGGTGAATGTTACCAAGAAAGTGACATTTAAACTATGTCTTAATGAAGGATAAAATTTTTTCAGGTGAGATTAAAAGTAAGATAACTCATCAATAAACTTTTAAAATTTATTATTTAATGAGGACCTAGCATGGGCCAAAGTAAAATATTGTTCAGGAACAATATTAGAAGTTAAATTTCTAAAGACATGATTTAACATTAAATATGATTTCTTTCTTTTTATAACTAATATTATCATAAAGTTGCAGAAGATGAGTACTTTCTGGATTTTTCTGTTATAACTGTTGGTATGAAAACTTTTCCATACTTCCATACTACAAGTTCCTGCATATCTCTAGAATGCAAGATTTGCGTATGTTACAAAAAACTTTAATGTTGCTAAGGATTTACTGTTTGAGATGTAATTGAATTAAATAGATCATAATTTTATTTGTTGAACACTCTGCTGTTGACCCTTGAGCCATAATGAATAAAAAGTCTGATGACCTCAAAGTTTCCATGTTGAGTAGGAAGGTCTGGGGTAGTTACTGAAGTTAACATTTATAACTGTGCCCAGTGCTTGCACCTCCCATCTGAGTGAAAATGACTGCAGACTCCAGTCATCTGCATCTCTCTCGCTAAGGCCTCAAACACCTTGAAGCAGAGACAAGCTGACCTCATTGTGCCCTGTCCAAATTTAGGACCTGCAAAATGCATGAGCATAAAATCAAAAAAGCTTTGTTTTACTAAATTTGGGTGATTTGTTATTCATCAATAAATAACTGGAAAAGTAACAAGGAGATTCTTTGTAAATTATTTAGAAAATTTTCTGGCTCAAGTAAGTGTTCAGTGAATGCTATGTATTTTTTTTATTACTTTCAGTAATAAATACCCCATTCATTCTTTTAATAATTTCACTTTAATTTCACCCATATTTTCTCCTACTCATTAAATCTTAGGAAAGATATAAGATTATCTCTGCCTAATTTATATGACTCTTGGCCTCCTATCTTTATAGGTCTAGGTTTTTAAATAGCATATTTTTTAAAGTCATCATAGTTTAGTCTAAATAAAGTAAGCTAGTATCCAAGGGAACATATTATTTAATAGATCTAAGAAAATACGCTTTATTCCTGGTCATCACAATTTTTATAAACCATTATACAGAAATTAATTTTTACAACATTACAAATTCCTTTTGGATTTCAAGGTCTTTATTTTCTCATTTATCTTCAAAATCCCTGGAGATTTATCCTTGATCTCCTCTAATACCGTACTTGTTCCCACACAAGTGAGTACAAATGGTTAGTAGATGGTGAAGAGTCTAAGTAAGGATATGCTCTTTCCACTTTGACTACATGTTTCTCTTAGATAGTACCTTTCTATTTGATCATGTCAGAACTATTACCTTCTATATTATTTACATAGTAAATCATTATGAACTATGATGAATATTTTTTCTGCTGGCTATAGTAAAAAGTTGACTTACACCTCCCAAGTGGATCCTGATGTCCAGAAGAGTTATGCACACCATTTGTCAAAAGAGTCTTGTAGCTCCCTCCACTGGTGTAAAGTTCCCTCTTCCAATCTCTCTCCTCTCTGTTGTTGACTCTGTCCCTGGCCTAAACTGAGTTCTGAATGTTCAGAGTGGGCTGCTGCTCCAGGAGGCCTTTGAGAGAATCTCTCACTCACTGTGCAGGAAAGGAAAAGCAGAAAAGTGAAAGAAAAGAAAGCCTAGTGGTAATCATGTGAGCTTTAGGGCTGTACTGTTAATATTTATATCTCCATTTCACAACTTACTTGTTATGTGACCTGGGATAAGTTACTCACATTTTTCATGCAAAAAAAGGTGGTGGCAATAATCCCATAGGGTGCTTGCGACAATTGTTAAATTACACAAAACACATGTGAGTGATTAGCACATGGTCTGTGCTTTAAGGCATTGTTCTTTATTATTAGAAGCCTCCAGTGCAATGGAGGTGCTATTTTTTTTCTAATCTGTATGTCCTCTATGTTGTCTTCTAATTCCCCTAAACTCGAATCCTTATGATTGATTTTCTTTCTGTTACTTTTTAATTTTTTTAAATAATTACTCTATTATATTTGATGAAACTTGTTATACAGAGGGAAAGAGAGCTTTCCATCTTTTCTAAAGCATAGTGACCAAATTATATTTAATGTAGACATAGTTATTGTAAGCATAAAAATAGTTCAAATTAACCCTTCTATTGTTAGGATTGGCTTTCGTTTGAAATATATCCTATTTGGCTTCATTACTTAATTTCTTAAACCAATTATTTCTTTCACCTGGCATAACCAATTATCTTTGGCCACACTGACATCTCCCAGGTTCAAAGTTATTTTAAAAATCAAACCCTTCTCACACCTTCTTATACTATTCTAAAGTTAACCGTATTCCAGAAAGAAAAACAAACAAACAAAAAAAAACCCAAAAAACTAAGTCTATAAACAGAATTGTATTGTGACAGGCTAATTTCCATTTCTAGAAAATTACTTTGCTTTCACAAGGTTGTTCAGTTTTTTGAAGATTACAAACAGAACTAAAAACATAGAAGGACTTAGGTAAAACACTTTTTCTCACCTGCTTTAGCAAGGATAACTTCAGACTGCCACTGCTAGATTCATTTTTCAGATGGTAGGATATATTTTTCATAATTTAGTGATCTCTGTAATTCTTGTTCCTATACCAAATTCATATCTTAGAAACACATTGAAAACTACCAAAGATAATACATTTTGAAAATTATTGGCCATAGCTTTATGTTCAGGTATGTGATTAAAATACAAATGAAAGGTTAATTATTTACTGATACCCTTTAATAAAGTTATAAATCACAAGCAGACACCTATAATAGAACACAAATAATATGAATATATCAAGTTTAGAAATGCAAACTTTAGGTTACATTTTTTAAATAATATAATTTTTATTTGTATTTAAATAAAATTATCTTTATTTGTAATTTTTCTCCTATGTAATTAAAATTAATAATATGAAAATATAATTACTTATAATAAAACACACCCATTTTAAGTGTAATCACCAACATAACCAAGAATACTCCAAAAAGTTTCATAAATTTCCTCATGCTCATTTTTAGTCACTCCCTGATCCATATCCAGCTCTAGACGTTAACTTATCTACTTACGTCACTACAGATTAAAGTTATTTATTTTTTCTAAAGAAATTATGTATATTCTTTCATGTCTGGCTTCTTTTAATTAGAATAATGTTTTTGAGATTCATTGACATTATATGTTTTCATTAGGTCATTCCTTTTCATTTCCGAATGATATTTCTTTGTATGAATTTAATCCAATTTATCTATCCATTTGTTAACAGGCTTTTCTGTTGTTTACATTTTTTGCTTTTATAGGAATAAAACTGCAATAAACATTCAGTACATTTACATATAATCAAAGGTTTTTATTTTTCTTAAGTAGATACTAGTAGTGAAATGGTTGGGCCTTATAATTATATATTTACCTTATTAAGAAAGTGTAAAAGTATTTTCCAATATGATGGAACCAATTAAAATTCTTGACAGCAAAGTCCAAGAGTTTCATTTGCGCCACATCTTCATCAACACTTTTAATTTTTTTATTTTACCTGTTCAAGTGAATGAATATTTAAGTTATTATGCATTAAATTTGCATTTTCCTATTGATTAATGTTAAGCATATTTCCATGTGTTAATTGATCATCTGTACACCTGTGAAGTATTTATTCAATTTTTTTGCCATTTTAAAATTATTTTATTTTTTAATCAATCAATTAATTAATTAATTAATAATTTTTTACTTAAAGAAATTATTTAAATTTATCCCCCCTGTCTACTTTCTGCCACCCCTGTATCCTCTACCCTCTGGTAAACTCCAGTCTATAGTCCATGCTCATGAGTCTCTGTTTGTCCTGTTCATTTGTTGCTTTTAGGTTTATGTCTCACATATATGATATCATGTGATTTTCAACTATTTCTGTTTGGTTTATTTCGCTTAGTATGATTATTTCAAGGTCCATCCATGTTGTTGTAAATAGCTGTATTTCATCTCTTCTTATGGCTGAGTAATAATCCATTATATATATATGTAACATAGGTTCTTTAGCCATTCAGCTATAGTAGGACACTTTGGTTGCTTCCATGTCCTGGCCACTATGAGTAAAGCTACTATAAATGTTGGTGTGCAAATACCTTTTTGGATATGAGTTTTCAAGTCTTTGTGGTTAATCCCCAGTAGAGGGATTGCTGGATCATATGGTAGATCAACTCTTAGTTTTTTGAGGAACCTCAATACTGTTCTCCTTAGTAGCAATTCTACTAGCAGTGTATGAGGATTTCTATTTCTCCACATCCTTTCCAGCATTTGTTATTACATGTCCTGTTGATTATAGCTATTCTAACAGGTATGAGATGGTATCTCATTGTGGTTTCGATTTACATTTCCCTAAAAGCTACTGATATTAAGCAACATTTTATGTATTTGTTGGCCATTTCTATGTCCTTTAGGAAGAAATGTCTGTTCAGGTCCTCTGTTCATTTTTTTGATTAAATTATTTTGTTGTTGTTGTTGTTGTTATTGAGTTGTATGAGTTCTTTGTATATTGTGGATATTAGGCCCTTATCGAAGGCATTGCTTGAAAACATATTTTTCCATTCTGATGGTTGTCTCTTTACCTTATTGACAATTTCTTTTGCTGAGCAGAAGCTTTTTAGTTTGATGTAGTCCCATTCATTTATTTTTGCTTTTACTTCCCTTGCCTTTGAGGTCAAATTCATAAAATTCTCTTTAAGTCCAAGGTTCTTGAGTTTAGTCTCTATGTTTTCTTCTATGCATTTTATTATTTCAGGTATTATATTCATGTCCTTGATCCATTTTGAGTTAATTTAGGTGTGTAGTGATAGACAACAGCCTAGTTTCATTCTTTTGCAGGTGGTTTTTCAGTTTTCCCAGCACCATTAATTGAAGAGGCTTTCCTTCTCCACTATATGCTTTTAGCTTTTTTGTCAAAATTTATTTGACCATATAAATATGGGTTTACTTTTGGACTCTCGATTCTGTTCGACTCATTCGTGTGTCTATTTTTCTGCAATACTATGATGTTTTGATTGCTGTCACTTTGTAGTATAATTTGAAATCAGGCAGAGTGATGCCTCCAGACTTGTTCTTTTTTTCTCAGGATGGCTTTGGCAGTTCAGGGTCTTTTGTGCTTCCATACAAACCTGATAATTTTTTTTGTTCTATTTCTTTAAAAAATGCCAATGAGATTTTGATGGAGATTGCATTAAATCTGTATAATGCTTTAGGTAATATGGTCATTTTAACTATGTTGATTCTTCCAACCCAAGAACACAGAATATCCTTCCATTTCTTTCTATCTTCTTTGATTTATTTTAATAAGGTCTTATAGTTTTTATTATATAAGTCCTTCACATGTTTTGTTAAATTTATTCCTAGGTATTTTATTGTTTTTGTTTTAATTGCAAAAGAAATTATTTTTTTAGTTTCTTCTCCTGACATTTCATTATTAAAATATAGAAATGCTCTGGATTTTTAAACATTGATTTTGTATCCAGAAACTTTACTCTATTTGCTTATTGTTTCTAGTAGTGTTCTTGTAGAGTCGCTAGGGTTTTCTATATAGAGAATCATGTCATCCACAAATATTGACAGTTTGAATTCTGTGTTTCCTATTTGGATGTCTTTTATATCTATCTCTTGCCTGATTGAACTTGGTAGGACCTCCAATGTCATATTGAATAATGGTGGCAGTAGTGGACTGACTTGCCTTACTCCTGATCTTAGAGGGAAGGTGTTTAGTTTTTCACCATTAAGTATAATGTTGGCTAAGGGCTTGTCATATATGGGCTTTATTATGTTAAGGTATTTTTCTTTTATACCAATTTTGTTAAGTGTTTTGATCATAAGGTGGTGCTGTAACTTGTCGAATGCTTTTTCTGCATCTATGGATATAATCATATAATTCTTATTTTTTAATTTGCTTATGTGGTGTATTAGCTCAATCAATTTGGATATGTTGAAATTTGTTGAAATATGTTGGATATGTGATTTGTTAGTATCTTATTTAGGATTTCCACATCTGTTCAATCTGCAGTTCTCTTTTTTTGTGTTATCTTTACCAGGTTTTAATATCAGGGTAATATTTGCCTTATAAAATGAATTGTGAAGTGTTGTTTCCTCTTTGATTTTTTGGAAGAGTTTGAGGGAATAGGTATTAAATCTTTGAATGTTTGGTAGAATTCGCTGGTGAAGGCATCTGGTCTTGAACTTTTTCTTTTTGGTAGTTTTTTGATGATTGCTTTAATTTTCATGCTGCTGATCGGTCTATTTAGATTTTCTAGTTCTTCTTAATTCAGTCTAGAAAGTTTGTACTTTTCAAAGTACTGGTCCATTTCTTCTAGGTTATTAAATTTGGCATTATATACTTTTCCATAGTATTTTTGTATGAATCTTTCTGTTTTTGTGGTGCCTGTCATAATTTTCACTTTTTCATCCCTGATGTTTATTTGCGTTCTTTCCTTTTTTCTTCAATCAGTCTTGCTAGGAGTTTATCAATTTTATTAAACTCAAAGAACCAACTCTTTGATGCATTTATCTTTTTCTATCATTTTTTTTTGTTTTCAAATTTATTTATTTCTACTTTAATTTTGATTATTTCTTTCCTTCTGTTGACTTTAGCCTTTATTTGTTCATCCTTTTTTGTTTTGTTTTAAGATGAAATATTAGGTTTTTATTTGGGCTTGTTCTTATTTTTGGAGATAGGCCTGTAATGATATGAACTTTCCTCTTATGATAGCTTTTGCCACGTGTCAAAAGTTTGGATATGTTGCACTATCATTATCATTTGTTTCTATGTAACTTTTGACCTCTCTTTTTATTTCTTCTCTGATCCAGTTATTCTTCAGTAGTATTTTGTCTAATCTCCATGTATTTGTGGTTCTTCCTGCTTTCTTTTTACAGTTGAACTCTACTTTCAAAGCATGATGATCAGAGAATATAGTTAGTATGATTTCAACCTTCTTATATCTGTTGAGGCTATCTCTGTGTCTCATTATGTGGTCAATCCTTGAGAATGTTCCATGTGCACATGAGAAAAATGTATAAGCACCTGTTTTGAGATGGAAGGCTCTGTAAGTGTCCCGTTGGTCTAATGTGTTATTTAAGGATGTTATTTCCTTATTGATTTTCTGTTTGGATGATCTGTCCATATCTGACAATGGGGTATTTAAATCCCCTACTATGATAGTGTTTTTGGTCTGTTTCTTACTTTAGTTCTGTTAGTAATTGCTTTATATATTTCAGGGTTCTCTGATTGGGAGCATAGATACTATTAAGTGTTATGTCTTCTTGCTGCATGTTTTCCTTTATCATTATGAAGTGTCATCAGTATCTTTCTTTACCTTTTTTATTTGAAGTCTTTTTCATCTGATATTTGTACCACTACTCTCATTTTTCTCTGAATACCATTTGCTTGAAATATTTTCTACACTTTCATTTTGAGTTTATATTTGTCTTTAAATTGAGATTTGTCTCCTGGTTGGAATTTGTTTTTTGAACCATTCTGCAGCTCTGTGCCTTTTCATTGGTGAGTTCAGTCCATTTACATTTAGGGTAATTATTAAAATATAGGGTCTTCTTGTAGCCATTTTATCTTTTTCTTTCTGGTAGCTTGATGTATCTATTACTTCCTTGTCCTTGTGTTTCTGTTTTCTCTATTTTGGTTGGCTTTTGTAGATTTTCTCTCTGTTCCTTTTTGTTTTATGTTATATATTTCGGTTCTGAATGTTTGGCATGTGGTTATTATTATGAGTGTGTACAGGATAGTTGTATATATTCAGACATACATTTTCTTCTGCACATGCCTTATCTTCATTCTTTTTCTTGTGTTTGGATCTTTGAATCCTCCCCTTTTCATTCATTGTTTTCTCTATTTGTCCCTATGTTTGCTGAACTTTTATTACTATCTTGCTATATCAATTCTGTTCTTATTATTTAATTTATAATTCCCTGTTCTTAGTAAGTGTACTCCCCTTCTTCTATTAGCCTGCTAGTCACCTTACTCCTAATTATGTATTATTTTTTGGCATTTTGTTTTAAGTGAGCTGACCTCTTTCAGTATTTCCTGTAGTGCAGGTGTCATAGTGGAGAATTTCTTTCATTTTTATATGTCTGAAACAGTCTTGATTTCTTCTTCATATCTAAAGAAGAGATTAGCTGGATATATTATTCTTGGCTGGTAGTTCCTTTCATTTAATAGTTTGAATATTTGATTTTACTCCTTTCTGGCTTATAAATTTCGTGCTGAGAAGTCCGATGATAATCTGATGTTTTCCTCTTTAGGTTCCCATCTTTTTTTCTGGCTGCTCTAAGAATTCTGTTTTTGTCATTGATTTTTGATAATTTTAATACAATGTGTCTTGGTGAAGGCCTTTTTGGGTTGAGATCATTCGGTGTTCTATTGAATTCTTGAACTTCAAGCTCCAGCACATTACTTAGATTTGAGAAATTCTCATCAATTATTTGTCTGAAAATGCTTTTTAATCCATTCTCCTTTTCCTCCCCTTTGATAAAGCCCATTATTTTTATGTTACTTCTCCTGATGGTATCAGCTAGTTCTTGTATTTCTCTTTCATTATTTTTCATTCTTTGGTTTCTCTATTTTTTCTTCTGATTTATTTTTAGATTTCTGTCTTCAATATCACTAATCCTTTCATCCATTTGTTCAACTTTATTTCCCAAGCTTGTTATTTCGTTTTTCAAATCTTGGAGTGTGTTTTTTTTTATCTCCAAAAGTTCTATTCTTTTCTTTTTGAGGGTTTCAATCTCTTTGCTAAAGAACTCATTCTGCTCTTCTAGTTGTTTTATCAATTCCTGAAACTGTCAATATGATGATTTTTTTTGGATCTCACTGAGTTTTTTCAGAAGTACCATCTTGAATTCTCTGTTATTTAAGTCACATATTTTTAGGCCTATAAGCTTATTTTCTGGAGATTTTTCTCTTTTTTTTCTGAGCTGCCCTGTCACTTTGATTGTTTATGGTGTTTAATGGACTATTTCTTCACCTAGGCATTAATGAAAGTGTGTTCTACTTTTTCTTTTTCAGAAAGATTTATTATATAATGGTCCCTAGCCTGTTGCAAAGAAGGTATTTTTCTTTTTATTTCCAGTAGGTGGTGTCTAAGCCTCTTGGATCCCTGCTTTATATAAAATCTTAATAATGTCTTTTTCCCCACCTCCCTTTTATAGAGGTTTAATCATGCTCACTACCCTTAGTCTCACTTCCTGTCAGTGTTAGTGACAGTTTCAGTAGCATTTCCTCCACTGACCCTGGGCTCTGCAGCATTCCATCTCAGAGGGTATGAAGGGAGAGGCCCTTTGTGTTGGGAGTTGGGGGCTGTAGCTCAGTCTCGGTTTTACAACCACAGCTGGTAAAGTCAACTATTGTTTCTCTGCTGTCTCTGCTTATCTGCCATTCCAGTTTCTCTGCCTTCTGCCCTGATGATTGGGCTCTGCTGCCTGTAGCATGGAGCTCACAGAACTCTCAGACAGGGCTGTTCAGGGAACTCGTCACACCTTCTCTCCACCCCCTCCTTCTATAGGGAGCTTCATATAGATTTAATTACTTTCACAAAAACAAAACAAAAAAATCTATAATTATTTAAAAATTTTGATTAAAATTACATCTGTAAATCAATTTGGAGAAAACCGACATTTTAATAACAATGAATATTCTAGTTCATGAGCATGGTTTTAATTTACATTTTATTTAGACCTTTCTTAATTTCTCTCAGCAGTGTTTTATAGTTTTCACTAATGCATTTAACATATCTTGTAAGTTTATATGTACTTAATGATTTTAGATACAATTATAAATAATATTGTACTTAAAATTTTATTTTCTGATTGTTCATTGTTATTATATAAAAAACATAATTAACTTTGTATAATAAAATCTATCTGGCAACTTTATAAAATAAACTTTTAGGGTGGCTTCATAGTATACTGGTTAGCACATCTGCTTTGCTTGCAGAAGGTCCTGGGTTCTCACCCCAGGTGGAGCCACGGACCAGGCCCTGAGTGCACTCCATGAGCATGTGGGAGGGAACGTCCCACCTTCAGAGATCCAGTTCTTAAGGGGAGATGACAACAACCATGAGTCATGGGTGGAAGTTGCAGGGAGAAATTAAAGAGGGGAAAAAAATAAAGTAAAATAAACTATTATCTTTCAACTTTGCTAATCTCAAATATTTTTTCAAGTAGCATAGTAACTATTCTGTAGATAATGTAAAATTTTTCATGTATACAATTATGTCTTATGTAAATAAGACAAACATTTTTTCCTTTCTAATATGTCATTTTGTTTACTTTTTTTCTATTTTTAACTAAACTTACAAACATTGAAGAACCTTGTTGAATATAACTAGTAAAAATTGAACTTTTCTGCCTCTTTCCAATCTTAATGGGTGAGGGTTTGATGGGTGGAGAAAAACAGTCATCCTTAATCATTAAATTAGATGTTAGCTGTAGATTTTTCATAGATATCCTTTATCACATTGAGAAGAAAAGCTAAGAAGGTTTTATTTATTATAAATGAATGTTGAATTTTGTCAAATGCTTTTGCTACATCTGCTAAGAAAATTATATAATTTTCTCATTATTTTATTAATATCTTGTATTATGTTAAACACTTTTTAAATGTTAAGTCAATCTTGATTTTCTGGGATAAATTCCACTGGGTCATAATGTATTAACAACTTTATATTTTGCTGGATTTGCTTTACTAATATTTTTGAAATATTTTTATTCTGTTTTTATAAGGAAAATTTTCTTTTCATGTAATATCTTTCTTTAGTTTTGTTATCAGGGTAATGTTGGCCACACAAAATGAGTTGAAATAGCTGTGTATGTTGATATAATTTAATCTTTATTCGTTAGGCGGAATTTTAACACTGAGGCCATAAAAAAATAAAATTACCTTTATGAGAGGAATTTTTTAGTTATGAAATTAATTTCTTTAATAGATTTGAGACAATCAAGGTTTTTTATTTTTCTTATGTTAGTTATAGTAATTTATGAATTTATTTCTTTTAAGAAATTTGTACATTTCACTTAATTTATCAAATTATCACCAAAATTATTTTCATTCTTTTACTATTTTTAATGACTTTTGGAACTATATGATGTTCCTTTTTTATTCTTGATATTGCTGACTTGCATATATTTTTTATTTTTACAGTTTATCTAGAGATTTCTCAGCTCTATTGATTAAAAAAAACTTTTGCAAACTTTTTAAAAAATTAATGTTTTACATATGTACAGAAAAGTTTACAAATCTTAAAAGTCCTAAAGAATTTTTTTTTAATGACTACACTCATATTACCATTACCCTGGTTCAGACGTAGAATGTTAGCAAACAGAAGCCTCCATTTTATCATCTGCCTATCAATATTTTCCCAAAGTTAATCATTCTTATAACTTCTAACACTCTTAATTAGTCTTGCATGTTTTGGAATCCTATATAATGGAATCATAAAACATGTACTTTATGTTCTTGTTTTTTTGTTTGTTTGTTTGTTCATTTTTGTTTTTTTGGTTCAATGTCTTTGTGAGATTTATTTGTATTATTATGCATAGCAGTAGTTAAGTTGCCCAAAGGAAAAAATAACCAAATAAATGAAAAAATAGCTCCTTGGCTTCCTATTTTCTTATGAAATGTTCTTTCCCACCATTCTCTCACTTATTTTTGTGCAAATATCAATTTATATTCTAAAACTCTAGAGGACAGAGATTTTTTAATGCTTACCTTATAATTTCTATACAGTACTGAATATCTGGTATATTCTTTAAAAAATTTCATTGATCTGTATGGTCAGGATTCTTAAAATTTTACCACTGAATGAATTAAAAAGAGAATTACACTTGATACTAAAGGCCAATACTGACCTCAATATTAAAAAGGTACTTAATTTTTTTATTCTTCAAATTTATTCACTATCAATCAGGAATCAGGAATATTGCTTGCCCTGCCCTGTTCAGAAATATAGTGCAGATTCAATAAAATAATGTGCAAAAGTAATATGTTATGGGTAATTAAACAATTTTTTATAAACATTTTATTAATAAATGAAGCACTGACTTTCTGACTCAAATTTTAAAAGTTAACATAATCTATGGCTGTCATTTTCTGCCTAATTTGTGCCTGAATCTAACTGGACAGGTGGAAAAAATAATCAGGCTTTGCTGTATTCATCTATAAACATGTCATGACAGGATGTAGGTGTCATGATGGAGAAGTGTGAAAAGTTAGAAAGAAGTGTGAAGTCCAAAATGAGGTTTGTGTGGTAGTTAATGAAATATAATCTTATTATAAATCACATTGTCATAGTACCAATTCAAGCATTAGAATTTTTTTTTTTTTACTATATGTACAAGAAAACTTTTTCTTTGGTGTAGAGGTTGTTTTAGTTTCGGTAATTTTCTGTATTGTTTACCTAATTTTGTGTTAATTTTTCATTTTTATCATTATAAGTTTCATCTTTTTATTAATACAGAAGTTATTTGCTTTTTTTAGTTCTTGAAGTAGAAGCTCAAAACATTAATTTTCAGCATTTTTTCTAATAAAACATTTAAATATATAAACTTCTCCTAAAAACAATTCCATCTGTATCTCACAAATTTTGTATACTGTATTCTAAATACTGTCTATTGTAAAATATTTTCTAATCTCCTTTGAACTATCTTTCTTACTCATGAATTTCATAGAACTACAATATTTAATTTCCAAATATTTGAGGAATTTCTATATATCTTTTGTTATTTATATCTAATTTGAATTTTGATGTTATTGTAAATAGTATGAGTTTATTTTATTTTCCAACATTTTATTACTAGGATATAAAAATCCAATTGAACTTTATAACTGACCTTTATTCCAGTAACTTTGCTAAACTCAAATATTTGTTTTAGTTGCCTTTTTTTCTAGATTTCTCAAGATTTTCTGTGTTCATATTGTTTTCTAAAAATAGTTTTACTAGATTCTTTTCAATTTGTATTCCTTTTATGTAAGTGTCACAGACCACATTTGGTATAATTTTCATTCTTTTAAATTTGTGTATTGTGTTTTATGACCCTAGATATATTATGGTGAATATTCCATATACTCTTAAAAAGGACATGTATTGTGTCATGGTTGGATGGTGTGTTCTCTAACCATCAATTAGTTCATGTTAGGTAATAGCGTCACATCTCCTAGATTATTTCTAATTTTTTTTTCTAATTAATCTATCAATTGCAGAGAGAAGAGTGTTATAGTCTCCCTAATTCTAATTGTGAATATGTTTGTTTCTCTTTTCAGATCTGTCAGCTTTGCTTCAAATATTTTGAAGCTGTTTTCTTCCCAAATACTAGGATTGTTATGTCTACTTGATTAATTAATCCTTTTATTTTTGTAAAATGTTTCTTTTTATTCCTGATTATGTTTCCTTTTCTAAATTTTATTTTTTCTCACATCAACATAGTCAATTAAGCTCTCTTATGTTTAGCATTTGCATGGTATAGTTTTTTTTCCATTTTTTAACTTAATTTATTGTGTTTGTATCAAAAGTACATTTTTCACTTTTCTTAATAAATATAGTTTTACATTGTTTCTCATTGTCTGAAAACAACTGTGTCATAAATTTCTATTTGTTTACACTGGAATGATATACTTAGTACAAATATTTCATCATGGCTGAATTTCTTCTATATATTTTTATCCTCTGGTTGTTATGTACATGTACATGGCATTTAGTCTATACACATTGTCACTTTCATGTTAACGACTATCAGATGTAACATTTTTCTTATCTCTTGGCAATATCCCATTACCATTGAATAACAGTTTGTACTCTGTTTTGTGATTCTAAGTGAAATGCGTATAACTCTTATATAAATAACAAGAATCATTAAAATTCACTTGTAAAAACTTCTAAGGACTAAAATACATATCTGTATATTTCAAATATGAGACACAATATGGATGAGTGTCTCAGCTCTTCCAATCATGAAGTACAGGCAAAAGAAGCATAACATTTTTTAAACACAATGGCACATACCTCCAACACTGAATTATGAGTTGATGATTAAAAATTGCTAGCACCTTGAGAGAGGAACAAACAATGGCATAGATGATAGAGGCTCTGTTCATCCCTCTGGCAACCAATTCAAAGTTGGGATCAAAACAAGAAGCAGCAAAGAAGAATCACCTGAGATCTAGATGAAAAACAAACCATACAACTGTGGAGAAATCCAATATATCACCCTGCAATGGCAGAAGGTAGGACAAGGTGAGGACGCAGGGCTGCCAGGCCTCCAACAGCTGAGTGATATAGGGGCTGCAGCAGTGGCAGTCACAGAAGCCTCTTAAAGGGGCTGCATCCATGAGTAGATTTTTGGGGGGATGGACCTGCTTGCTCTGAGCACCAGTGCTGATTGGGCTGTGTGCAGGGGGCACCAGGGACTTACAGAGAGACAGTGTTGGAGTAGGGCCAAGGCAAGACACTCTGTACAGGACGGTGGTATCCATTGCTTTTTATTGAGCTCTCCTTTCTCCCAGTGCGTGAACACTGCTGCCATGCCACGATGTCTCAAACTGGATAACAGAAGTCGCTCCACCCAGAGGATCCCCGAAACCCCACCTCCCCTAACTCGCAACCCCACCCAAGCCATATCAGGTATACCCTCAGTGAGTCAGGTGCGCCTTGCAGAGCAGTGCCTAGATTTACACTGGAGCCAGCCTGCCTTGGTTTCTGATGTGGTCTTTTGAGGCAACTATAAGCACAGTATCTGAGGATTGCTTACTGAATCTTAACAGGTAGCCCTGGAGGGGCACGGGCTTGGGCTAAATTTGGCCTGCAGCTGAACTCCTCTCAGGACTGTGCCACTGGTCACTTACTTCACAAATCCACCCTAATGATACTGGAGACTTAGAAGCTTTGCTTAGCACATAGAAACGGACACAGAAAGGCAGCCAAAATGGGAAGACAAAGAAGCAGAAAGCATATGAGAGAAGAGAACAGAGATCCAGATATAATGGAGTCAAGCAATCTAACAGATGTAGAGTTCAAAACACTGGTTATTAAGATGCTCAATGAACTTTTGGGAGGTGTAGATAAATTCAGTGAGAACTTCAACAAAGAGATAAAAAACATAAAAATGGAAATAAAAATTATGAAAAGGAACTAATCTGAAATAAAGAACACATTATCTGAGATGAGAAGTATATTAAATGGAATAAACAAAGGAATGAACAAAATGAATAAAGAAATTAATCAAAGGCCTTATCTAGAGGACAGGAAAGCCAAGGACACTCAATCAGAATGGCAAAAGATACAATCCCAAGACTATTAAAATAATTTAAGGAGCTCATGGGACACTATTAAGAGTCCAAATATTTGTCTAATTGGTGTAACTGAAGAAAATCAAGATGTTGAACAGCTGTTTGAAGAAATAATGATGAAAAACTTTCCTAGCCTGGTGAAGGAATTGGACATAAAACACCGAAAAGCTCAGAGAATTCCAAAAATCAAGGATCCAAAGAGGCCACATCATAATTAAAATGCCAAAGGTTAAATACAAGGAAAGAATATTAAATGCGGCAATAGAAAACCAGATAGTTACTTATAAATGAATATCCATAAGAGTGGTAGCTGATTTCTCAAAATAAACTATGCAGAACAGAAGGGCTTGGCACTATATATATATATATATATATATATATATATATATATATATATATATATATATTTGACAGGATGAAGGCCCAGGATCCACAACCAAGAATAATTTATTCATCAAAGCTATCATTTAGAGTTGAAGAACAGATAAAGAGCTTTTCAGACCTAAATAAACTAAAGGTATTTATCACCACCAAGTCAGTATTACAGGAAAATGTTGGAGGGGTTCCTTTAAGAAGAAAAAAAAACATGTATCAAAAACAGGAATAAAGAATGGTAACAACTACATTTCTATCAATTAGTACCTTAAATGGAAAAGAATGAAGTGCTCCAACCAAAAGATAGAGTGGTTGAAAGGATAAGACAACAAGACTACTACATATGAAAAGAAAAGGATGAAAAAAGATATTACTTTGATGGACCTAGAAGGTATTTAAGTCAGACAGAAAAAGGTAAACACTATATGATTTCTCTTATATGCGGAATATAAGAAATAAAAAAAAGTAATCAAAAACAGACTAAAAAATATAGTGAACAATTTGGTGGTGGACAATAGGGAGGAGGATTTGGGGTATTGGGAGGATGGGGTGAAGGGTTAAAGAAGTACAAATTAGTAGCTGATGGATGAACATGGGAATGGGGAGCATGGCATTAATTAGCATTAATACATTGGCTAGATGGAGAGTTAAGGGAGAGAGGGAGCAACTGGAGGGATCATTTTACAAACTATATAGATGTCTAACAATGTACTATATACTTGAAACTAATTAAAATAAATAAATTTTAAAAACTGCTAGCACCTAACTCCAAATAGCAAACTAAATAATTAAGCATACACTTAAATGTTAAAAATTAATTTAATTTTATATGTGATATTTAGATACATAGAATAAAGTCTCAGTTATAAAAATTTTATGAAATTTATATTAAAAATTTGTGACAAAATATGATTTTACTTATATGTGGTATCTAAAAAATAATAAAGAACAGAATCAAACTCATCGATACAGAGAACATTTTGATGGTTGACAGATAGGAGGGGTTAAGGGGTGGGTGAAAAAGGGAAGAAGTTAAGAAGTACAAATTACCATTTACAAAAGAGTCACAAGGATGTAAGATATAGCATTAGAAATATAGTTAATAATTTTGTAATAAATATATATGGTGTCAGATGGGTACTACACTTATGAGAATGATCACTAAGTTATATAAGTGTCTAATCACTATTTTGTGTACCTGAAGCTAATATAGTGTTGTATGTCAACTCAATTTAAAAATTAAAAATATATTTAAACATAAAAATAATTTATATATAAATTTTAAATAGATTGATAAAAAATAAAAAAACTTTGATAGCAATTTTACTAAGAGAAATAACATACATATAATTTATGGCTTAACATGGTTTACATTACTGTAATTAGATATGTTGAATTCCACTTAAGCATGGCAGCATGGTTTTTATATTTTGCAATTCTCCTTTTTAATGAGCTAATAAATTTATCTTATACAGATATTTTTTCAAATTTGTGCCTTAAACATTATTAAATTATATTTTTCTAAATTTTAATAACAGTTCATAAATGATTTTCTAATGTTGAAAATTCCAGTAATTTTATTTTTCATTTTTTTATCTTCTTTATATATTATATAATACTCTCTGTCATCTTGGTGTACCATCTATAGCATTCTTTAAAAAGTCGAAGTTGGTTTCTTTCTACCCGGAAACGTATTTCTAGGTTACTTCACAAGACTCTAGTGGGCAGTATACAAACACATACAGATAGATAGACATAAATCATTATTTTAAATTTCACCTATTAAATTACACCAAATTTTACTGACTATACTTATTATTCCAAAAGTTATCTGTTGTGAATTAACTACTACTTAACCTTCAACAAAGAAAATACACATAAAATAGGTAACTGCACCTTTTAATTTTGAACACAAAATTTCTTATTTTACCTTGAGCCAATAATTTTATGGAAAAACAAACTGTGTGTATGGGAATATATCAAAAGTGTTGGGTGAAGATAATTTTTAAAACATATTATTTTTATTTTGAATATGTTTAACTAGAAGTTTTAAACACTGTTATTACTGTAAAGAATACCACCTACTATTCTTTTATATTTTTTCATACTCATAGAAGACTTCTTAATGAATAAAATTCTGGAGATAAACTGAAAACCTTTATGTTCCCCAAGTGAACTGCAGTTTCTTCCTTTTCTCCCTCTTTACAAAAAAATACTCCCTTAATTCTCTAATTATAATTCTCATGCAGATTTTTTTTAAACCTGTTCTTGTGCCATATCTGGGATACTTTAAGACAATATTTAAAAGTGAAATTGCCAATGTAGATTATGTTTATCTTCATTATTTCTAAATATAACCAAAGTGATCATCAGCAATAGAGTCAATAGAATATTTTTACAGATTGATTTTAATGGTAATAAAAATAAAAATAATATTTTACTAGTTATATATTTTTTGTTTTATATTTTATGTTTTATACAGAGAATGTAAATGGTATATTTATATTTGTTTTAAGTCTAGGATTGCTTCAGAAAAACTCTGAAATTATTTTATGGTATGTGCTATTACAGTATCTAAATCTTAGTTATTAGCAGTTAACACCTGGTCATCTGTTCAGAAGGTCATAGTATAAAATTTTCCTCCAGGCTATGTCATTTCTATTTCTTTCATAAATCTTGATAATAACACTTTTCTAGAGACTACTAGCTACATTAAAAGTACCCTCAGATCACTTTAGTTTTTCATGGTAAATTTCAAAAACACCAAGTGGAATGTTTCAAACTGCTGAACACAGTCTGCTGACTTCCCAGTATTATACTACATTTCCTTCACACTAGGTTTCTCATTTGATTTGTGTTTCTTTTAATCCTAGATTGCTCCTGTGCTATCATTGTTTTTCTGAGATGAATGTTGTCTACTCTTTCTGTATCACCCTTTCATGTATTTTAGGTGCTGCAAAAGAAACATGATCAGAAGAACATGAGGGCTTTATTCTAAATTATGATCCAATCATACTGCATTTATGAATAATTCTCTATATTATCCAGGTCCTCTCTTGATCTGATTAATCAGTCATTCTCAAACTTAGACATTTTAAGTACAAAGGAGATAAATATCTGAACTCTTAATATTGCACCAGACATCTTCTGAGTACATATTCTTGAGTTTATTGTTGTCTTACATTATAAAGACTAAAAAATTAAATACGCTATTTATATTAACATAATTGCAATTAAAGATTTTGAAAGAGCTTTTAATTTTCTAAATATTTAAGTCAACCATCAAAACTCATAATATCAGCAGAACAACTCACTGTTATCATTCTCTATGACCCATGTACTTGTCTTTATTATGTATGTTAGTTCAAAAAGGCGATAGTCAATAAACTCTCATACCCTGGTGGACTAGACCACCATCACATATTAAATGATGTAGCAAGTCATTATTAAGTTATTACAATGATCCTATTAAAAAAAGTGAATAGGTATTAAAAATATCTTGTATAACTCTGCATTTCAGATGTTTCTTATGTTTCCAGATAAATAATCTGTACTTCAAACTCTTATCCACTACATAATATAGTTAATGGTTTCTAGCATGAGCTCTGGAGTCTGAATGCCTGAAAGAAGTTTTGGCAATACCTAACAAAACTACCTATAATTCAATGACTTTTTTACCCGTCAATTCCACTTCTAAAAATCTATTCTAAAGATAAGCCTCAAACTACATGAAAATGCATATATACACATGGTTATGCATTCCAGCATTGTTAATAATTGCAAAATGCTTAAAACATTTTAAATTCTCACTTATAAGAGAATGGTTGAATAAGTTGACACATTCACACAATGAGATGCTATACAAATGTTCTTTGAAATGATATAGAGGTGACTTCTATGATATGCTGTAACGTGAAAAAAGCAAATTGCAAAAAAAACATGGATAATGTCCTGCCCTTCTTGCAAAAAAAAGGAGATATTTTAAAAATGCATTTATCTTTTTGTTTATGTAAAATAGTTACAGAAAGGAAAAAAAAAACAGAAGCTCAATGAATTTGTTACCTATAGGAGGTAGCTGAGAGAGGGGTGGAAAGCAGATAACACTCTTTCTCTGCCTTTCTCGTAAGAATAAATGTGATTGCTTTTAAGACATATTTGAACAGTCTAGGATAATCTCTTCATCTCAATAATCTTAATGTAATCACATTTGGCCCTATAAGGTAACATCTATATGTTCCAGGTATTATAACATAGATATCTTTTGTGAGATAATTTTTCAGCTCCTTGCAACATTCAGAAGTTCATACCAATGTAAATAATTAAAATAAATAAAATGGGGAGAAGAGACAACTCTTTATTAGAGATTATTATTATTTCTTTAGATGTAGAGGGAATAAAAGAAATAGAAAATCATCATAGGCAAACACTATAGTAATGATTCTTAGAAAAAAAAACCCCACTGATATATGCTAAAATCAGGGAGCAAAGTTTTGAGGGAAAAAATGGTCTTAAAATATTTACCTACAGTATCTATCTTATCCATTACAGAGTGAAAAATAGTAATTATTCTGTGCAGATTTGCATCAGACACCTCTATAACCAGAGATCAAAGTTAAAAACACTAAGACATATCAACATGACATAACTCCAATATCATGCACCAAGAAAGACAATACATTTCCATGGCATTCTTGCCAAAAGGTGTAATCTCAATATAGTCATAAATAAATATTAGACAAGCCCAAATTAAGGAGCATACTACAAGATAACTGCCCAGTACTCATTCAACATTGTAAAAGACAAGGAAAGACTGAAAAACTATCTCAAATTGAAAAAAAAGTACAGACACACACAACCAAATGTAATGTGGGATCCTAGATTGTTTCCTGGAACATAGAAGAATAATAATGGAAAAAAAAGGTGAAAATTGAATATGAACTGTTATTTAGTTAATAGTTTTATACACTTGCTAATATTAAAGAAAGCTTAGTGAAGCATTTATGTTAATGTTCTACACTAGTTTTGCAATATTTTTTAAAGTCTAACATTATTACAACATAAAGAGTTTTTTTTTTTTTTAAAGAACGATTCAGCTCTTTATACAAATACATTTTAGGAAGCCCAACTGTTTGGCCAAAAGGCATGCCAAGTGGACTTAACTTCTGCCCATTAGCCATTTTGACATAGCAGTAGTATGATGTACACTTTTTGATGTGCTACATTTTAACAAAGGTCCCATTGCCATTCTATTCACTCCCTCAATAAATAAATGAATGGATGGATTGATGAATGAATAGATGGATAAGTAAATAAGCAAGCAAGTAAACAAAACATAACAAACAGTTTTGTTGCCAAGCAATATTTAAAACAGACAACCTTATCTCATTGTTGAGTCTATTACCAAAACTGTTATTGATTATTACCACACCCTTCTTTAATCTGAAGAGATAGGTGAAATGTCCATAGAGACAAATCCATTTCTAAGGAATTTATAATAATGATTTTATGATTTTCTTTTCCTGATTATCAAAGTAATACATGTGTGATTTCTAAAGTATATTTTTTAATTAATAGAAATGGACTGTCTCTTATTACTAGAATTAATCATAGGAAAGGTCAGATGTGTGCTGCTTACATCCATTGTAAACAAAAATTATAATAATGCATTTTGCTTTAATATCGCCCCTGTCTCAAAATGGTCACAACTATTTCAATAGTGTGTCTTCAAAAAGATCTGCTTTAGCCAAGAACACGTGTTCCTGACCACATGTTATCGTTACACAGTTTTTTGGGAAATCTTCTAAGGGAAAAGTGAAGACAGAAGTTTCCTCTTTGTTACTATCTGTGTCTCTGTTCCTGTGTACCACAGTACTACTGGGTACTGTCTACTAAGAGCCATTCTGTTTTTAAGCACATGCACCTTCTTCACTGCCACCAACCACCCATAACTCCTGGACCCTCGAGAAAGAAACAGTTTTCTGGCATGGTGTATCTCTCCTTTCACATTTATCTCTAAATATCGATTTAGCAGGCAATGAAAATTAAAGAAATTGTTCTAGGCTCTTGAGATCTCGGGTACTGACTGGTTGGTCATTTATAGGCTGAAAGAGGAATAATACCATACAAGGATCCAGGACCTTAATGCAAAAAAAATCCATCAAAGTGGCTGTCAGGTTTCCTTAGGACCTAAGCACTTTATGATGAACACATGGCTTTAAAGGTACATTTTCAGAGAGTTAGATGTCAGACCAAAGTTTACAAGGAAATCTGGTCATTGTCCCTTAATTTTAATTCCATATTTAGCAACTACTGCAATTTACTTTGTGTATTCTAAATCCTCTGGCTGATGTTCTTTCCAAGGAGCAAAATTAATGGAGTTACTGCATCAATTTAAAGAAACACTCTTTTATAATCATGTAATTTGATAACACTTGAATATTCAGTTCTTGCAATATATAATTTACATCATGATTTCAAATAACTTATTTTACAATATCCAGGCCAAACAAAGATCTCCTAAAAAGCATCACAAGGGCTTTCCTCTCCTCTCCTCTCCTCTCCTCTCCTCTCCTTTCCTCTCTTCTCCTCTCCTCTTTTCTTTTCTTTTCTTTTTTTCCGAGTGCAAACTTGTTAAATATATTTTCTAGCACATGCTTTAGTAATACACTGTCTAAACTCATACTCTAGCTGTCCTCTGCTACAGTGTAATATGAAATCAGTTTACTGAAATCTTTTTATAACTCTTTAAAATTCAGAAGCCACTTTAACCAGTCAACTGTGTGCTAGACTTTTCAAATATAATGACTTTTTTATCACGGGTGGTACTAAACTACACTTCCAGAGATTAAGGATTTCCTCAAGGTCATACAGCTGACCAGACACAGAATCCAGATCTTTACTTCAAAATCTCTTCTCTTTCCCTTGTCATTGTCTTTTATTTTCACATAAATTGAAGGCCTGTGGTTGGTATATTTTTTAAGTGAAAAAAAATGCAAAAAACAAAAGGAAGGCAAATGAGATTATTTTCATGTAAACAGTATCCAGTTTCTTCTTCTTCAATAAGTTTCCTCAACAAACTAGAGCAAACTCTGCCCGGTTCCAGAATGTTAGTCTGTGTTGAAAGTCCTTAAATCTCGATCACACTCTGAGGTCTTCCAGAATGCAAAAGAGTGAGAAGACTTTCTATTGAAATTCAAATGAGTACTGAGTACCTTTTACTGTTGCCTTGCCAATACACCAAGATATTCACAGATAACCAGAGTAAACTCGTTCCTAAAATATGTCTGGTATAAAGTTTCACATTATTAAAGGGAGGTAAAAGCAAGAAATAAACATCCAGGCATATTTTACCAAAGCACTGATCCTTTCACTTTCAATGTTTAGTGACATTTTCCAAAAATTTACTCATAATAAGATACATCTGACTGTCTTAGTTTAATGAGATTCAGTGTCTTCTTTTTTAAAGGACACCTATAGTTAACTGCTTCTATCTTATGTGAGTTGAATATATATTTTTTAAAAAAATACAGGGTTTTATTCTAATAAATGTACAATAAAGATAGAATAAAAAACTCAATGTTGTGGTAAGCAAATACTAACTGAGGAATAAATAGGCTGTCCACTTCTTTGCAATGAATGCATGTTTGGACAGAAAACTTTACTCAGTGAGTTTCTGACAATTGGGATATGTTAGTTCATTTAATACGGACATGCAGCTTACTGTCGTGGAGGAGTTTATGCACTATAAGACCAAACCATTCATAAGAGTTATAGTATTCTTTAAAATGAAATAAATATATATAATATTTCATTGAAGATCTTGATGTGGCAAATGTAAATTTTCCATATTTATTA
Organism: Macroglossus sobrinus; assembly: GCA_004027375.1. Classification (NCBI taxonomy): domain Eukaryota; kingdom Metazoa; phylum Chordata; class Mammalia; order Chiroptera; family Pteropodidae; genus Macroglossus; species Macroglossus sobrinus. Next base: position 206,617 of record PVKZ01002008.1, read on the forward strand.
GCCATTTTAAAGTGTGGGGGAAAAAACCAGCAGCTATGATTGTAATGATAGATTCAGTTATAATAAAGAGAGGCATAGACAGAATGTGTAGGGGCCGACCTAAAGATGTAAAATTTATCAGAACATGATAGAAGTCCTCATTAAACACTCTGAGCTATTTGTGATGAACAAACTCTAGTATTTTTTGTTCACATTATGCTTCATCATGTTGCTCCAATTCCTGGCAAATCCTTCTGGCTAGTTTTGCTCTGAAAGTATTTTATTAATGTCCCTTTTAACATTCTCTACATTGTTAGCAGAAACCTAGACTCATTTAAAAAATTACATTTCCACTTTTAGTTTTTTACAGAAGTTTAATGTTTGGATTCTAAGATGTCTCTGTCTAAATTTGCAACATTGACACCCTTGTCTAATCTACCCCATGGAAAAAAATCAATCAGTTGAATTATAATTCTCTTTACAGTAAAAATGTATTGTTAAATTCATGAGACTCCATTGTGTTATAAGAAACCATATATCACTTAGGTTGCTTTCATAACTTGGCTACCATGAATAATGCTGCAATAAATATAGAAGTGCATATATCTTTTGAAATTAGTGCTTTCATTATTTTTGGATAAATATCCAGAAATAGAATTGCTGGGTCGTATGCTATGTCCAATTTTAGTTTTTTGAGGACTCTCCATACTGTTTTCCATAGGGGTTGTACAAATTTATACTCCCACCCAACAGTACACAAGGATTCTCTTCAAATTCTCACCAATATTTACTGTTTCTTTTTTTTTTTTTTGATAATAGCCATTCTGACAAATGTGAAATGATATCTCACTGTTGTTTTGATTTGCATTTAGCTGATTATTAGTAATGTTGAGTATATTTTCATGTTCCTGTTGTCCATCTCTATGTCTTCTTTGGAGAAATGTTTATGTAGTTCCTTTGCCAATTTTTTTTTAATTTGAATTTTTAAAAATATATTGAGTTGTATGAGTTCTTTATATGTTTTGGATACTGATTCCCTTTTGGATATATCTGTAGATAAATGGATATATAAGATGTGCTATATGTATAATGGAATGTTACTCAGCTATTAAAAATAATAAAATTCTGCCATTTGTGACAACATAGTTAGGTCTTAAGGGTATCATAAAAAGAGAAATAAGTCAGAGAAAGAAGCAAATATGATAAAGCATTACTTACATGTAGAATCTTAAAAAAAATGAACAAACAAAATTGAACAAAACCAGACTCATATACATGGAGAAAAGATTAAATGATGGCCAGAGGAAACGTTTGTAGGGATGGGTGAAACAAGTAAAAGGGATCAAGATGTATAAACTTCCAGTTATAAGATAAACAGGTCATGAAGATGTAATGTACAGCACAGTGAATAGAGACAATAATATTGTATCAAGTTTGTATAGTAACAAATGGCAACTAAACTTTTTATAGTGATCATTTTATAATGTATACAAATGTCGAAATTTTATGTTGTACACCTGAAATTAATAGAACATACATAAAATATATCTCAATAAAAATCCTGCTATATATCATATCTATATTCATCTGTATAGACATATCATTTATAAGCAAACAAGTAGATAATTAGATTGTATACTCAGAAAATGTCTTTGCCTCACATCTTATACAGTGTGGTATATTAAGAATGGTATTAACCTTAGCATCAGATTTTAAATCAAATCTCAGCTTTACCACTAACAAGCTTTGTAAATTTGAGCTTTATTTATCTGTTTATTAATTTATTTTGCCAATTCTAGCATCAGATTGTTGTCTATAAAAAGAGTTAATAAAGCATAATGTGCAGAATTGTTTGCAGGCTTCAAATGGAAGAAAGAAGTGTCTAGAACAGTGTGGCCTACAAGATTCCTATTGTACTCACTAAATATGTTTTTACTTGATTTATTAATCAGTTAAATACACATAAATTGACCAACTTACTTCAAGTAAGTTATAAAGGCATTTTCATAAAATAATTTAGAAAAATGTGATTTGAATTCTTCAAATCAGCTCCCAACATTTAGTCAATAATTACTGTGCACTGTCAGAAATTGAATGAAGTAAAAAGAACATAGTGACGTACACATGCACACACACATATATGATTATTCTACATATATAATATTGCTTTTTATATTTACTCATATATTTTTTAATAAAATAAAAAAATTTAAGATGACCTAACAAGAAAAAATGCACAAGAATTTTTATTGCAGTGTTTTTGTTGTGAAAAAGTGAAACTAATCTAAATATACATTTATGTACAGACAGAGAAAAAAACATATAAAAAGAATTAGTAGAAAGGGAAAAAAACAAGTTTTTTCATAGTATGTAGAGAATAGAGTCAATTTATTGCTGCATTTTTTGTTAAAAGTAAGAAAAATATATAGAAAATATGTATAGAATAATTTAGAAGATGAGCTGAGAACAGTTCTTGTAGTGGGGAGATAGATTACTAGGAATTTACCCTTACCACAATATCTATTTCTGTAATATTTAAACTTTGTATTGCATTATATATTTCAGTATAAATATTATCTATAAGAAAAATGTGATTTTATGACTAGGAGAATAAAGAAATTAATTTGAGAGATTATCCATTAAAGCACATAACCAAGGTAATTTAACTATCTCAGTTTTCTCATCTGACAAGTGCCTTATCTATTTTATATGATTGTGGAAATTATTTGAAATAATGCATGGTAGACCACTCTGCAATGCATAGTGCTATCTCATAATTCAAAATCTGAAGATGGATTTGCTTTGAACTATTGATAAGATTATCTTGCCCACCTCTAATTCCAAGTGGAAGACAGTGGAGCAAATAGTTCTTACAGAGATAAGACACAGCCTTCTTTAGCATCCAGGTTTAACTCCTTCGGAGTTATCTTAGTATTGCAAAATAATCTTAGTCAGTATTGCAAAATAACCTCACTCTTTCAAAAAAAGTTTATTTACCATGTTGTTGAAAATCTCAAAAAAACAGTCTCATGCAACAATAGTTATCTGACTCTTTCTTTGCCTATTCAAATACATTATTCAAATGTAAGACACCACCAAATTTTCATATAGACGATCTATACTGGAGCAAGATAGCCTGAACCGCATATTTACTAGTTATAAAGTTACCTAGAAAAACATAGCTAAACTCTGATGTTCGTGTCAAAGTAGGTTGTCTTACAGTGAATGTTGTTCTCTAGTTTTCCACAAAGAGAATGAAAAAATAAGACAGCAGGTGGTAGCTTTTTTAGCAGTTTATGGCAGATTGAAGCTGTTAGGACCTAATCAAATAAATACCATGTTAGTTGCACTAATATTTGCTGCCTTTCACCTAAAGAAATTTCCATAATTATTATCATGTATTTACATCACCAAATGAAGTTCCATATTTGCATTGTGGTTTAAAATGCATACTGATTGTGATTTGATTAGTCATTAGCATATCAAATATGGAACATCCAGGCTTTGATAAGGTTGAAGACTGAATTTCATTGTCCTCAAACTAAATAATTTCTATTTTTTTAAAAAAAAGGTGTTCCCATGATGACATCCAGTATGTACATTTCTCATATTTGCTTCTCCGTGAATGACAATCTATGTTTATACCATAAGATGTTCCATATACTATTTCAGTGAGCAGTGGCCAAAACTTTTCTATGTATTGTAAGCTGTATATTTTTAAGTAAATCTTAGTTATGCTCAGAAAATAAATTATAACTTTTTAAATGAGAGTGAAATTTGAAATTTCTAAACTTGGTAGTATTTAGATCTGCAATATCTTATAATTTTCTATTCAATTTTTTGTTTGTTAGCTTTTTATTTTTTTATTTTTTTAAGGACTGGAAGATATTAAAAACAAGCTATTTAGAAAAAAATTTGAGAACAAATTAAAACCTGGAAGTTATTAAGATGAAATTGTTTTTAAATTAAATTTAATACAGCAGACAATTTTTGAATGATGACAACATCCCATCCATATAGAAGTTTACATACAAAAAAAGAAACAGAGAAAAAATACTAGACTTTTGGAGTTTACTGTTCAGTCGGGAGGTTCCATGTGGCAAAACTGATAAGATAAATTGTTATGATTTATCGCATCCTTATTTTTAAGTACAGTACTGTTACTACTACTAAAGTATCAATACTAATAATAGTAACAAAACAATTTCAGAATGCTTAATATGCTTTAGGCACAATTCAAAACACTCTAAGCATTAATTTGTTTAACCTGTTCACAGGCTTAAGTGGTTACATGCTCTTACTATAGAAGAGAAAACCAAGACTTAAAGATGTTGCTTAAGGCACTAAATGGCAGGGTTTGTTTGGTTTCAAGATCCTATTGAGCACAGCAACTCATAAAATTATAAATAATATATATAATACATGACAAAATATGATACATTCTGCAAGAGAATTCAAGTAAAGGATGTTACTGCCAAAATATCAAGAAGCTTGGGGGTTCGTTTTATTTATCCTATATGCCAAGTTCCTACAGCTATATCTTGTAAATAAAAGATGTTCAATAAACATATATAAAATTGAATTATATTTCAAGCAAGAAGATTTGCATTCATTAGGTGTGGAAGTTAGGGTGAAAGTTGGAAAAGGGTTCAGAAGTCATGAGAAGGAAGTTTTGAAGGCCTCTATGGTATCCAATTGTTGCTGAGTTTCTTCTCATCAAATCTACTCACGACAGTCTTCCAGATTGTAAACAAACAATTCAATCACTCTTTGAATACTCTTTATGTTAAAGAGAACTCTAAAATTACTTTGTGAATGTAGTAAAACTTGATCAGCATGCTTAGATGCAGAGCAAGAACATGCCATATGTGAAAAACAATAAAATGTCAGTGTTCAGGAACTTGAAGGGCTATATGATTGAGCTTATGGCTGGTATTAATTAAATTACTAGAGTTGAGAAGTTTGAGGAACTGTGAAGTGATTGAATTATATCCTATATCCATGAACTTCACAAGAGGCAAGGCAGAAAGTGAAAATGTAGACCAGGTGCGGATATCACTAAAAAAAGAGGAAGAAATGACTGGGTAGCACAGTAAATGACTATATTGATGGAAAGAAAGCAAACCTTATACATATGAACTAAAAAAAAGAAAGGAATGGAATTGATTGAATTCTGGTCACTTTCTGTGAGTAAGGGAAAGTGCAAATGTTTTCTGATACTATGAATTCCTGGGGAGCACATCAAACAGCCAGGTACCATCTGTTTTATGTTTGTTTGTTTTGTTTTGTTTTGTTTTTTTGGGGGGTGGCAAAGAAATAGAAGTGATAAGTAATGTTTAAAGGAAAGTCTAAAAATAAATTTTTTCACCATGTATTTGCTGATTAAGTGCCTACCGCAGTTTCTTTGCCAGGCACTATGGAATGTTTCTATTTTCAAAATAAGCATTTCAAAGAAACAGTTAAGAAGCAAGTAAAGAAACAGACACAAATGTGATGAGTTTCATGAGAGTATGACTGAGGAGTTACGATCAAGTAGGGAGGCAATATTGGGAAGGGGGAACCAAAAAATGCAGGAAACAAAGTTTGAAGAAGTATGATGATATAGTATGGACATGTTGCAACAGAAAATAGAAATGTAAAATTTAAGAAATATAAAAAAATTATATTAAGTAAAGATCAGTCAGACTAATTTTCATATTTGGATAGCTACTAGATATATTCATAAAATTATTATTTAGCAAATACCTAGAAGAGCACATGTATTCAACCATAATTTAATATGATTTTATAAAAGTGAATCACACTGGAACAATTTAATTTCTTCATGACAGTGATGGCTTAAAAAGAGCAAAACATTTACTATACATAGGTTTTAGTAAGGTCTCTGATATAGGTTGATATGCCATTTTCACCAAGTAATCTTTAATATTTTGTAAGGTCAATATATAACTGTAGAAATTCAGACCCATAGATGTTGACCAATGATTATGTGATAGACTAGGGTCACATATTAAGAGCTGTCCCACTGTGGTCAGTTCTAAGGCTCAGTATTTTTCATACATTTTATTAGTAATTTGGACTATTGTCTCACCCTCCAGCTTATAAAGCACACTACCCATTCCCATTTTGGAACACTACCAAAACTACAAAGCACAAAAATGAAATTCAAGTGTCCCTGGTGAATTGGGAACAGGTCCATCAAAAGTGTGAATTAAACCATGGGGATACATTCTCTCTATTTAGGGACTGAATGTTAGCTACTTGAGTATTAAGCATTAACACACTAGCATAGCCCCAATAGACAATCACTAAAGATAAGAGAACTCCTTTACTGACTACAGTGAATTACAACAGAAGTCCAGCTTATTAAGAGCATCCACAATGCCTGCTATGTCTTAATCGAAGCATTGCTTCATTCTTTTTGTTTATTTAAAAAGTCTAGAATATTCTAGAATAGAAAAGTCTAGAAATTCCCCTGCAAATGTTAATTGATAGAATATGAAAATTAATATGTCAATTATTTTTATTATAAATTTTCACATCCCCTAGCTCCACATTTTGCAGATAAACATGCGAGCATTGTTTGTTAAATGAATTAATAACTTGAAGAAAGAAGCTTAAATGATAACAGATAATTACTAAAAAGTAAAATTCATTTGTTTCTATTAATTTACTCTTTTAAATGGCACTTATTGTGTTTTTGCCATTATCTAGATATCTGTTAGAAACTGGAAATACAGTAATTGAGCCTGCTCAGATGGTGGAAACAACCCAGGAAAAAAAAAAAGACAAAAAAAAAAGGAGAAGAAAAGAAGGAAGGGAGAAAGTAAGGAAAGAAAGGAAGGGAGAGAAAGGAAAAAAAAAAAGAAAACCCATAGGTACAATGATATGTGATAAATACTGGCAGAGCATTTTAAGAGAGCAAAGAATAAGAAACTAAACTGAGTCAGCCTTGGTGATCTAAGTTAAAATTTAAATAATTAATGTTTGAACTGAAGTTTATGTGTGTGTGTGAGAGAGAGTGAGTGAGAGAGTATGTGAGAATGTGTGCATGTATTGAGAGAGTTTTTTTTTTTTTTCCTTGTAGAAGAAACAGAATTGGCAAAGTCACCTGAAGGGTTTTGCTAGGGATTTACAGACAATCCCCTTTTTTTTTTTTTCTATAGAAGAGAACACTAGAGACAAGATGGCTTAAATAAAATCAAATGGATTTAACATAGGCATAAGGATTTCAGTCTGTTTTAATTTAGGAATGGAGTGTTCGTATAATATCGATAATTATTTTGAGAGGTTATTAAAAATGGAATTTAAAAAAATTATCTTTAAGGCATCAGCAAAATGGCACAGTAAGAGATATCAGCCTTTAACCCTTACAAAAGACAATAATAATAAGATAGCTTATCCACAAACTAAAATAGTGCTGGCAGGGAACCTACAGCAATATTGTGGAGTAAAGGAGAGAATAACCTTACAGAAAGGATCACTAGGGGAATTAGCTGAGTAGAAAAGTCTGGAGATAGCTAGAAGCAAAGAAGAAAGGTGAGGCTAACAGTATCAGCCATGTAGTAGGTGTCATCATAGTCCCCAGTGGCCTGCTCTATAGAGGACCACAGCAGCCTTTGCTTCTGAGAGTCTCAATAGCCCAACGACAGCTGTGGACTCTCCATAGCTTTTATAAAAGAAGACCCCTCAGTGCTTGTTAGCCTGGACTCCGAAGACCTGCTCTGCAGGACACTGGTAACCTTTACCATGGAGATAACCAACAGTCATACCCACTGTGGACACCTTAGGGTAGGAGATGCTGCTGTGTCCACCTTTCCAAAAAGAAGCTGCTGTTATACTGTCCAGGGGTGAGGGCTCTCAGCAATCCCCCCCATCCCTGCTCATGCCCCTTATCCCATACTTGCATCTATTCTGGGCGCACACTTTAGATCCCAAAGGCCACTATGTGTCCACATGTCCTCAAGATTTCAGCTCTCAGGCTACTCGGCATGCACCCATAGCCTTGTGTCTTCTTCATGCATACCTGCATCTCAGGCACCAAAATTAACACCGCTGCAATATAATAATCATTCTGGACCCCAGAGCCACTGTCAGCCCATGCAAGCTGTGTTCCAGACCCCAACTCCATGGCTGCTTGGTGTATACATGCATTTCATACATCATCACTGCTATATGATAGTCAGTGGCCCAGATCCTGGAGCCACTCTCATTTTGCAAACATTTGTGTTCCAGAAGATGGGTTCATGTCTGTTCCAAAGGTCCTTATGAATCAGAAAGGGTGCTCACAAGTTGGACCTAGCACTAACAAAGAGAACCTGAGCCATGACATTACTCATGGAGAAAAAGAAAAAGAGATCAAGTAATTCTCACTGCTTCAGACTTCCTCACCTTTGGTCATTGAGGGTCCCTAAAATCTTTACAAAGCTGACATCAGCTAATAGAACGGCATGAAATTATGTCTCTTGGTTTTCCCCAGAGCTGGAACTGGCAACCCTCACACCCATGCAGAGGTGAAAGGTCTTTCCCCGCCAAAACAAGACTATAAAGTCTGGAAGAGGTGATTGTTGCATCAAATGTACAGTAATCAATACAAGACTATAGGAAACAAAAAAATTAAGAAAATATGACAACACCAAAGGAACACTAATTTCTAGGAACCAGCTCCAAAGAAATGAAGATCTAAAAATTGCTGAACAAAGATTTCAAAATATTGTTTTAAGGAAGTTCAGTAATGTACTAAAGAACATGGACAGACAGCTCAATTAAATCAGGAAAGCAGTACCTGAACAAAAATGAGAAGCTCCAGAGAAAGAGAGATGTTAGAGAAAACAAATAAACAAATTTCGGAACTGAAGAAGTAAACAATATTAAAAATGCAATAGAGTGTCACAATCAGACTTTTCAACTGCAATGGTATGAGATTAAAATTAATAGCAGGAGAAAACTGGCAAATACAAAAACTTGTGGAAATTAAAGAAGACACTTCTGAGCAATTAATAGATGAAAGAAGAAATCAAAAGGATAATTTTGAAAAATTTTGAGACTACTGAAAATGAAAACACAACATACTGAAATGCATAGGATGTTACAAAAGTAGTTCTAAGAAAAAACTTTATTTTGAGAGTATAAATAAAATTAACAAACCTTTTGCTAGACTGAGAAAAAAAGAGGAGTCTCAAATTTTATTTAAATGAGAAATGAAAGAGGAAACATTACAATGGATATTATAGAAATATAAAGAATCATGAGACTTCTATAAACAATTTATGCCAACAATTAATAATTTCTAGAATCCTAAAACCTATCAAGACTGAATCATAAATAACTAGAAAAGCTGAATAGACTTATAACTATAAAGGAGATCAAATCAGTAATAAAATATCTCCCAATAAAGAAAAGCCCAGGAGCAAATGGCTGCATTGCTGAATTCTTCCAAACATTTATAGAAAAACTAACATCAATCCTTCTCAAACTTTTTTAAAATTTTGAAGAGTAAGGAGTACTTTCCAACTCCTTTTATTAAGTCAACATTACTCTGATACAAAAACCAGACAAGGACACTACAAGGAAAAAAAAGTAAGCCAATATTCTTAATAAACATGGAGGCAAAAACTGTCTACAAAACACTAACAAATCAAATACAACAGCACATTAAAAAGAATTATACATCATGATCAAGTCAGATTTATTCCTGGGATGCAAAAATGATACAACATACAGAAATCAGTTAATGTAATACACTACATTAACAAAATGAGGATAAAAATCATATAACACTCTTAATGGATGCAGAAAAAGCATTTGGAAAAAAAACACATTTTTTTCATGATAAAACTTTCAACAAGCTAGGAATAATGTATCTCAACCTAATAAAGTCCATATATGTCAAATTCACAGCTAACATCATTCTCTGTGGTAAAAACCAAAAACTTTTCTTCTAAGATTAGAAACAAGACAAGAATTCCCACTCTTGCCACTTTTATTCAACACAGTACTAAAAGTTCTAGCCAGAGCAACTAGGCAAGAAAGAGAAATAAAAGGTATACAAATCAAAAAGGAAGGAGTAAAATTTTCTGTTTGTAGCTGATTTGATCATATACATAAAAACAAACAAACAAACAAAAAACTAATAAGTGAATTCAGTGTAGTGGCAGAATACGAAATTAAAATATAAAAATTATTTGCATTTCTACATGCTAACAACAAATTAAAAGAGAAATTAGGAAGAAATACTATTTATGATATAGCATGAAAAACAATAAAATAATTAGGAATGAGTTTAACCAAGGAAGTAAAAGACCTGTATATGGAAAATTATAAGACATTGATGAAAGAATGTCAATTATATCTCAGTTTATATATCTTTGCCCATATATCTACAAAAAGTAATTTAAAACCTAAAAATAATATACAAATTTTCCTCTTGCTTTGAAATGAAAAATATATGGTTTCGTTTAGGAATGAGAAAAAATATTTATTGAGCATTTATTTTATGTCTGGCATAAATTAAATATTTACACCTAGGATACTTATTTTAGTCTTCAAAAGTTATCAGTAGTTTAATCCTATCAAAAGTTATTTTCTCTCTCACATGACTAATGCTAGTTACTGAAGGACTTTACTCCTTTACATCAAAAGTCAGGCTGAAAGAAGTTTTCGAGGTCATCAATAAGAAGGCACTTGGTAAGTTGAGCTCTGGTTCTTCATATTTCACACATCACTGTTTTTCACATTTAGAAGTAAGTCTCACAACTAAACCTGATGTCAAAAAATAATATAATATAACTATGTGTCAGAAAGTGGGAAAGCTGAAATATTTGGTGACCACAAAATGACAACACAAGTTTCTTAAGGTGATATCTAAATATAATCTGGATCAAAATATTCAAATGTGAGTATATAAAACCCAGTGCATTATAATGAGTCAAATATTTTTTAATTATAATTTTACATATTCATTATTTTCTAAAAGAAGCAGGATTATAAAACTATTCAATGCTTTCTCAACAGTAATCTCTATTTTGATGATTATATAACGCTTTAACAAAATGTAGTATTTACATATGACGTTAAAGAGAATAAAGTATTAACTAATAAAAAATAATGTGATTTTATAGAAGCTCAATATTCATAGCTTTCAGAAGTCATAGAGTTATTAGTTTATTTACATTGATTTATGAGGATGTTTGCCCGCAAATATGAAAGAGGGAATGACAAAAGAGATTGAGACACTGAGAGACTAAGAGACATAGAGAGAGAAATGTGGGTAGGAGGGAAGTTGTTTTTTATCGAGGGAAAAATCACAAAAAATATATAGAAATATGTGTGCTTGCAAAGCTGAAATTTGATTAAAAGAAATACCATGCCCTTTGAAGAGGAATTAGCACTACAGAAGTGCTACACAGCTCACAGGTGTGGAATGGGGTAGGGATACAGATGTCACTTTGAGCACAGACTCTCTTTTTAATTTTATACCCTGTATGAGCATCTAATCTACTTCTGCCCTGGCCACCTCGCCATTTATTAATATGGTTTCTATTTCCAGCCTCTTGGAGTCTCTGTGGGCTTCAGGGGGTCACTGAAGAGAAGGAGAAACAAAAGAAGATAGAGGATGGGAGGGGACAAGCAATGGACTTCTGATCAGCTTGATTTTGTATCAATTTTGACAATGTTTTCTTTTATTAGTAAAACTGAAGAGACAAGGAAATGCCTTTATTGGAGCTGAAAGGTGCATGTAACTGGGTCAATGGCTGGTATTGTAGTTGCTTTTCACACAGCCTCATTAGGGCTATCTAACAGTCGTAGTAAACACTGCCTCATAGGAACAGAGGAGTAAGAAGTGGCAACTAACTAAGTGAAAAATAAAGTGCTTCCTTTGATAAATCGGAGTAGATAGATAAATAAATAATTCAACCTTAAACTAGTAAGTCACAAAATAAGCAAATTTGCAGTTAGCACACTACATCTGTTTCTGAATCTTAAAATAGTTGAGACTTCAAAATTACTGACGATTAGATGATGAACTTGTTAGGAATTAAACAGAGTGAATTGTTAGAAAACAGAGAGCATTTCTTATCAATGATCTTATTTCTCTCTATATATGCTTAAATCAGCTTAAGTAATTATTCATAGCATCAGCATCATATTTTGTTAAATGCATCTAATAACTTCAACGTGTAATTACTATACACTACATGCCAACTAGGAATAAGATTCCATATATATCTCCAAATATGCAAATATATGTAAATATGTATATTGTTAATTACATTTATACATACTCATTTCTGTATAGTCAGTCCCTGGAAAAATCATATACATATATTATAAATTTTTATAAACATATAAACATATATCCTAATTTCAATTTCTTTTCAGTTATAAGAAAGAGAGTGTTCCTGAACTGGTTTTCAAATTCAGGACAGAACCATATGGTAACATACTGAAGTGAATATCCTGATCCTGGAATACATTATTTCTGACATCATAACATATTTTAAGAGACAGCAGCTGCTAAATAAAATGATCACACAATATCCTGTGAAAGTATCATCAAGGCAATCCTTTTCCCTTCCACTCACATCCCTTTTAAATCAACTTTCATATGGCTATATTTTTCTCTCTAAAGCTATCTTGATTTTACCCAAAGCAATTTAAGTGTATTCAGGAGTTTAGAAAATGCAATCTATAATTTCCCTGGCTTCAGTGGTCTCTTTTGATAATAAACTTAAAATTTAGACATATTTTCTATCAAAGACATTTTTAATATTTATAAATTTATGCAAATGGAAAGTCTCAAAAATCATTTAAGCTTTAATAAATCACATATAATTATATATGTAATAAACTGCCTTTTAAAAGAATATAATTATGTTAAATTAAGATTGTTCTAGATAATTTGAAACATATGATAGTCATGTCTATGGTTGACTAGATATTCGAGTTTTAAGGATGACCACGTAGAAGATCATAGTGACTGCATAGCCACACAAAGAAAAAAATCTACTGCTGTCGGCTTATATGTCAGCTTTGTCTTTCATATGCTTAAATTCTTTTAACTTTGAGAAATGTTCATGTATATATTTGTGTGCATACCCATATGTCCCCAAGCCCTAGGAATGATATTCTTGGAACTGAACCTAGTTTTTCATAGCTGCAACTCTGAGTAATTGAAAAAATCACCCTGACAGAAAATCCCTTAGCTTATGGACATGAGCAATTATATCCATGTTGACTTGACACAAGAAATAAAATTCGGGAGACTAAAGATTGAGTGGTTTTTAATCCTCCTTCCAGAAACTGATTCATAATTTGATATCCGTCACAAATTTTTCTTGTGACCTGTGCCAAATAGATTAATTGTTTTATGCCTCAGTTTCCTTATTTGAGAAATATAGAATGAAAATAAAGCTGGCCCCATGGGGCAGAACTGTTTCTAGGTTTATATAATGAAGTGCAATGTATGTGCTGAGTGATCCTCATTATGTACATTATGGCTTAATTATGTTCATGTTACATAAAAACAAATTCATTTGTAGATACAGGTAGGTATTATATTTCATATATAAAAGTCAGAAGCGTATTTCAATTGTTACTTTTATGAATGATTAAGCATTAAAATGATCTAAAATACAGCTTATAATTTTTTTTTCATTTTACTAGCCAATAACATAATTATTAGTCTGACTTTAATTTATACAGAAATTGGGCTAAATTCACCCAATTCTTCATTTCTATTATTTATTGCAGTGCTTGTCCCATGAATGTATTGATTTTTGTGCTAACCTCTGTTCTTGTCACAATTTTTGTCACACAAACTACCTTTTCTAAGTGCAGTATCCTCAGTATATTTTACAAAATATGTTGGCATGACATTATAATTTAACCTTTATATATTCTAAGGAACTGTGTCATTTCAGGGCAAACAGCCATATTTCACACCTCATTTTATCCCATTTATTTTCTATTTTTATTGAGCGTTCCACATAGTGATGCATGCATTCTGCATAAAACTTTCTATGAATGTTATTGAACAAAGGTAATTAAAATGTAGATTTTATGTTTTTGCAGCTTGGCTAAACTATCTTTTAGAACTTAGTTAAACTAAGCATATTTAATTAAAGGAAAATTAATGAAAAGATAAAATTGTATCATGAGTTGCAGAAAAATTCAGAAAGACATTTGGAAGGTAAAATTATTATTTGCTACCAATTCAGAGAGGCATTGACATAATTTTATTTAAAACTTTTTAGAAATTAAAGGTCCTCAATCTGTGGAGAAATGTGAAAAACTGAGTGCATTTCTGCAATTCAAGAAACTATATTCTCGTTGCCCATATTAGTCCTAGGTTAATAACTAGCATGGAAGTACTTGCCTATAACACAAATCTATAAGAGAAAAAATGTCTCAATCATCTGGTCTTTCATTTATTTAAAAATATTAATTTAGCACCGTTTATGTACCAGGCTCTGTTTATTTGTTTCTTTATGTTATAGTTAATTTACATTTTTGGGGATATTCATACTTTTAGACACAGGAGGTTTTAGATTTTAGGTGAAATGTGAAATCTTTCTGATACTTATACTACAATCTTTCCATTGTATGAGAGTAAGATTTAAAATAGAAGATGGTTGATAAAAAGAGTATTTTATGGATAATATTTAGTTAATAGATAATGTAAGGCTCTTGTTTTTACTTGCCCATTATTTTTCTGGAAATATTTTGCCTCTTCTCTATAATAATAAATGATTATGCTCAAGTAAACATATTTGAACTAAATGGATATAGAAAAGATGATTAAAATCAGAAGTGTTTTGGAATAAAAAATTTCATGTCATTTAAAAATATATTTAAGACTAGGAATTAAAATTGCAAACATTATTAAAATAAAAAGAATATATTTATATGGCTGCATATTATAAATTGTTATCAAGTATAATAATTATTTTATTTTATATAATTTTTATAAACTATTAAAAATTATTTAAAGTATCTCATAACCTTTGAATATCCTATCATGATAGCTCACAAAAGGAAGCTTTAAATACAGAAATTTTTGTTTCTCAATATTTCTGATGTCACTTAAACTGATACTCAAAGTGAATCTGCTCCTCGAGCAGAATCGAAGGAGCAGAGAGAAGGCTACTGATGGTCCACTGGAGGCCTCATTTTCTAGTTCCCTTAAAACTCAATAACATTACTGAGAAAGTTATGCAGACAATTTATCACTTCAATCATCAAAGTTCTCTGAATAAAACAGACTCTGTGAACTTGAGGTATGTAATAAAAAAGAATGGAAGAAAAAGAGAGATAAAAAAGAAAAAGTGTATAATACTGGCTAACCTGACATTTGGAATCATATACACATCATTTTTTATTACCTTCTACTTGAAATTAACATTAGCCAAATTTAGTTTACAAAACAAAATGAAAAAATTGAGCTTTTTAAGATTCCCAGTGGATTAACTCCTGACCTCTTTGTTGTTATCTCACAATTTAAAGCAAATGATGGGGAGCCCTAGAGATTATACTGATGGAATACTTCTTAAAAATTCAAATATGTCTTTAATTCAGAACTCAGTGAGAACTATTAATGAGTAAAATCTTCTTTAAAGAATACTTTATATTTATTTTTAAACTGAGGAAATGAAGTACCATAAGCATAACCTTTAGTGTCAGTTAAGAATTGGAAGTTGGGTCTACGGCCATGCCATCCTGGAAAAGCTCAATCCCGTTTGATCTCGGAAGCTAAGTGGGTTTGGGCTTGATTAGTACTTGAATGGGAAACCACCTAGGAAGACTGGATGCTGTAGTAGTTTAAAAAAAAAAAAGAGTTGGAAGTTGGATTCAGTCAATGGTAATGGAGAAAAGTATTAACAGTAGGTAGGATTAGATTAGTGGATACATAGACACACAAGTTAGCCTAGGTTTCACTTCCCAAATAACAAGATGGCTGCTAGTGCACCAGCTATCTGTAGAGAAAAGAGTTAACTAAGAAGGCCTGAGTTTTTCAAACTTTGCACATTCTCAATAGTGAACCATCTTTATAATGGATTAGCACTTGACCGATTCTTAGGAATCTAGGTCTTTGAATGTTCTAGCTGATAAGAATATTTTGTAAGTTTGGGGGCCTTTGAACATATTTACCAGTTTTTCTAGATAAATTGTGCAAACAAATGTAATTTATAGTGAACACCTGCTTTCCTTGTGAATCTGGAAGGGCTGTGGTAAGTTCTGCAGGCATTGTATGCTTATGAGCCTGATCCTCATTAAAATCCCGGACTCCTAGGTTTAAGCACAGGGAAGCTTCTCTAGTAGAAAGAACTTTGCACATGTTATCACACATTGTTGCTAGAGAAATTAAGCACACCTTATGCTGCTTCATTGGGTGTTAAATTTTAGAAGCTTGAGACTGTTTTCCTCCAGACTTTGTCCCTTGCACTTTTCTCTTTGCTAATTTTGTGTTTTATCAATTTGCTGTAATAAACTGTGACCACAACAATAAGAACTTCTGGATCCTGTGGGTCCTTCTGGTATACCAATAAATCTGAGGGAAATTGAGGAATTTCTGATAGACTATCATATTCTCATTTGAGACATAAGAAAGGAAGATGCACAGAGAGGAAAAATAATGACTCTTTATACAACATTTATTTAAATCTGTTTCTTCTCTTACCTTTATCTATGCACAGTGCCCAGGGTTCTGATATCAAGAAAAGGAGAATGAATATTAAATAGCCAATGAGCTGTGTCTTTGCCCAACCAAATACCAACCTTGTTTTCACCCATAAATGGATAAAAACAACCTTCCCTCAAAGTAAACAATCCCTGTGTGTCACAAAATTTCTGTATAGGGCTCAAGAATTAGGATCTCTGAGTTACATAAATGGCTGTGCACATTGTGTCTGGGTGTGGCTCCTGTAACCTGTAGATTAAAATGCTGTAAGAGAAAAATAAGAAATGCACAGTAGTCAAATGCTACCTCATAGGAATAGCCTTGAGGCCTGGCTCTAGCAGTGTAATACACTCTTCAATCAACCAAACTGACAGGCTCTAATTAATCTCTTGAATAGTTTATACCCTGTTCATTTTCCTCTGAGATCCAGGCCTTGAATTTTTTCTTGCCCAATATATCCTGACCATATTTGAGGTGAGCAGCAAACATTCTTGGAGACTATACAACACACACAGCCTACTTCCTACTACTGTAAACTGAGTATTTTCTTTGTAAATCGAATTGTCATACTTCCTTAAAACAAAAATTTGACAGATCATAATATTTACCAAAGAATATTTGGCATCCAATCCAATGTGCCTAGGAAATACAGGTATTTAAAGCTATGTGTTGTGTGTGTGTGTGTGTGTGTGTTTATATGTACTCTCTTTAGATGTATTCAATATAGATAACTTTATGAACATACTTAATTTAATTGTTCAAATCTAGCATAATTCAGAATATTAAAATACATTTAATTTGTCTTGATAACAATTGCCTACTAAGAACTGAACACGAAATACGAGGGATATTTGAACAATTCATACTTTTCATGGGAAAGATGTCCTAGAAGACACATAATGTTTGTTTGCCTTCAATTATGTTCTTTCTAGATCTGTTCAGGAGTTAGCAAAGTTAGAACAGCTTTAACACAGGGTAAAGAAAAGAGATCATAAATATAAACAAGTTCACTTTAAATCTCTTTAATGTAGAATTAAAGTCAATAAAGTTAACTAAAGGGACTTGGCCGGAAACATTTAGATAAAACAAAATTCTGAGAGATATTATATAGCCATAAAGTGATTGATTTGCTTTTTTTTCCTATGGATAAGAAAATGTTGCTGCTTTTGTATCAATTTTTTTGTTGTTTGTTTGCTTTTGTTTTTTACAGAAGCCCATGGGATAAAAATTAAGTGATTTAGGGTTTCAAAAAACATATTCACAGTAGTGTTCACTTTTTATTTCCCTTCCCAAATTAAAATAAAAACAAGCTACTCTATTTTCAGAATAAACCCCTAATTAGAAGTCCTAACAAAAGAAATAGTTATAAACTTTTTAATAAAAACTAAAATTCTAAGTTTTCCTAAGAAATGAATATTCAAAATAAAATTTAGAAAGAAAGAATGAGTAACAATAGACACCTATTTCACTCAAGAGTTTAGGTCTCAGATCCTAGGTGAAGGAGTAAACACACTGTGTTATAAGCTTTTCTATGGTAAAGGAGCCAATAAGTTTGTTTGATTACTTGTTTGTTTAATATAATTGAAAAAATTATATGGAACCAAAAAAATATGTTTTCTGTTTCTTTTCTGCCAAAGGTTTCTTTAATCCAGTCTTTAATTCATTATATTTTCTTTCTTGACATTTCTCAAAAATTATAACGTTATTTTATTTTTCAATCTAGAAATTTTAAATATAACAATATATTTCTTTTTTCAGAAATGTGTTATTTGTGCTTGGTTACCACATAATACATGTAATGCTCTTTCTATTTTTTTTCTTCTGGCAAAATGTGAGAAATATGTTTATAATTATGCTAGTGGCTCTCAAGCTTTTAACTCCATGATGTCTCCTTTTACTAAAAAAGAAAAAATAAGATGCGGAGGAGGAGGAGTGAGAGAGATGGGTGGAGGAGACAAAGAAGAAGAATAAGATCAAAAAGGAAAAGAAGAAAAGAAAGAATAGTAAGAGTGGTAATAGTAGTAGTATAGCAGAAGAGAAGTCTTCACTTCTCATTCTTTCTCTGTCTCAATCTATCCATTTATCTGTATTTGTATTGATCCTTACCTCCTAAACATTTTTTTTTTTTTGCAGGAATGTGTCACATTATCCCCAGATCTAATACTTGGCATTCTTAATGGGGAATCTTTACCCATCTCTTCCATTGTCATGGAACTTACTTCATGGATCATTGTCTCTCTCGCCTGTGACTCCAAATTTTTCACTCTACTGTTTCTTTCCTCTTGGAAAGTAAACATTTTCACATTTTCATTATCTCCAAAAACAAAACATACAAATAATTTTTACTTGGCCTTTACTTATCTGTAATCTACTAAAGCTACACCATCTCTCTCTTTCATAGACAAGGTTCTAAACACTATTTTTTCTCCCTATTTTACATCCCAATTTTCATTTGTTTCCAATCCACTGAAGTATGTATAGCCTCCAATTCAACTATTCAAGTGGAAAATGCTCTCAGAAAAGTTTGAGTACACCCAGCTGCCAAACTTAGGCATACTTTTAAGTTGGGTATTTCTCTTTTAGGTGGCATATAGTACTGTTAGATTGTATCTCATTCTATCCCTTAAAATGAATTCATTCCTGGCTCCCATAAAACTAGTGTATCATGAAACAATATCTCAAATTTTTTTTTTTTTCCTGGTCTTTTTTTCTCAGTTACTTTTCTGGACTCTTCTTCTTTTACATTGATAGTTAGTGTTGCATAGTTCTCCTTTTTTTGTTCAAATTTCTTTCCATTCTTCAAATTCTCCGTTAAGTGATCTTATGCATATTCATGTACTAATAACTGATAAATGGTATTAGTTAACATTTATCACTCATATATCTACATGCACATACATATCTGACTGAATTTCATACAAAAAACTCATCCTCAGAATGTCCAAAACTGAACTTATCATCTTCTTTCACTCTCACCTTCATTGCCATTCTTAACAATCACTACCATCTGTATTAATGAATTGTCAAACAATGCATTCAGAATTCTAATCACCAAAAATTATCTTACTTCTTCATTGTGCAGCTCCATTCTCAAAATATTATATTCTCCATGCTCATTACCATTCCCTTAGTCAGACCTGAGTTACCACAGCAGTCTTCTATCAGGTATTCCTGCTTTCAGGCCCAAAATGTCTTAATATTTATCTATTCTTCTTAAAATACATTCACTTTTAATCACTGATTATTTATCCTAAATACTGAATAAACTAAATACTCTGTCTGGAGAGCAGAGGAAATATAAAATTGAAATATTGTTGAGAGGTCAGGGTTGAAATAAATAGTTATGTTCATTAAGTGCTTACATTGCACCATTTTACTCACATTATCTCATTTTAATCGTTTCAGTAATCCTATGGCAAGATATTATGATTATACAAATTTTAAAGAAACTAAGGTACACAGACATTATATTTTTTACCCCAAATCACACATCTTGTAACTAGATAGAAATATGATAATCCTGGAAGTCTGAGTCCAGGACCCATGCTCCTTGGAACTACATGCAATTATTGAAACCACCATAAATGACACCTTTTGTTTTCCGGAATGAATAAAATATCAAAACTTCTAGTATAATAGACTGTGCTTTGAAAGACAACTGTGTTAAGATTGAGTAAGAGGAGCAACCAGGGAGGTAGACAAACCATAATAAAACATCAAATAAATCAAAAAGAAAAATTTTCTTTAAAAAACAGGATATTATCCAAAATAATTAAAAGTTTTTAAAATGGTGAATAGGTACAAATTATTTTTTAAAAGCTTTCAATTTCTCTTAAACAATAATTGACTACATTTTGAAGTACAGTTTTATTAGAGTGAGAATTTTTATAAATAAACTCTGGGTTATAACATTTTAATGTTTCATTACAGTTGATAATTTGCAAAAACAGAATAAAATAAAAAGATTTCTCAAATTTTCAATATGGCCGTCATGCTAAAAATAAACCACTTTATTTACTACTAAAATAGTATAAATAAAGAACATAGAGAAACTGTCATGCTATTTAATAACTATTTCAATATGAATAGAATAAAACAATGAATAACACATGCTTGCTTGGTGCTTATGATATAGTGTTTTGCAGACTTACAGATAAAGCAAAATGCATCATTTGAACCAGATGTTAAAATACTTTAGGATTAGTATCTATGGACAAATATTTCAGAAAATATATGGAAAGGTAACCACATATTTGCTACTGGGAGTTCTCTCTGTGTCTTTATGTTGCACTTGGTTTCTCAAAATGAAACTACAATCTGTTCTCAATAGTATATATTTTTTAAAATCCCATTGGAGGGGGCAGTTCAACAGAGTGGTTAAGAGCTTAGATTCTGTGGTCACATTTTTTGCTTTATCATTTTCTTGGCTATGAGATCTTAGAAAACAACCTATCCGAGACTCAGAAACATCATTTGTAAAATAAGAATGATAACAGTTAAACCTATGTCATAGGACTGTTGTATTGTTTATATATATATTATATATATATATCATATATATTATATATATCATATATGTTATACATATCATATATGTCATATATATCATGTATATTATAATATATAACATCATATATATCATATATATTATATATCATATATGTTATATATATTATACATGTCATATATATCAT
Organism: Macroglossus sobrinus; assembly: GCA_004027375.1. Taxonomy (NCBI): domain Eukaryota; kingdom Metazoa; phylum Chordata; class Mammalia; order Chiroptera; family Pteropodidae; genus Macroglossus; species Macroglossus sobrinus. The sequence goes on from PVKZ01002008.1 coordinate 227,968, forward strand.
ATATTATATATATATATATATATCATATATATGATATATATATATATATATATATATATATATATATATATATATTTTTTTTTTTTTTGCATTCCAGGACAGACTCAGAGATAGCCAGGTACTTCAGTCTAATTATTACAATTTAACCTGTCAGACTGAAATCACAATTCTTAATTCATTTTAGACTTCCTCTAATAAATGGTTTTAAATACTAGGGGCTTACTTAGAACCAATTTATCCTGGCTGGTAGATACAGTTAAGCCTTGAAGAACTCCTAAAATTATATACCTTTCAGCGAGTTCTAAAAGACAAAGAACTGTCTTTTTTCTTTGCATAACTCATCTGTTGCCTAGACATATTGTTAGAGATTAACAGAAAGCTTTTTGGATTTTTCTCATCTACAGTTTATGGAAGGTCCAGCAAAGGTCTCTTTTCCATGATTCTGGAGCCTCAGCTAAACAGACTCAAGTATATGAGACTGACTCAAATATGTTATGACTAGACTATTTTGGAGCCTCTTTCATTCATATATGCTAACCCAGAGCTCAGCTAGACAGTCAAGTGGATACTCACAAAGGGTTTTCCTACATGGTTCGGGTTTTTTCCAGAATGGCAGCTAGGTTCTGAGATACCCAAAAGAAAGCATCTGGAGAGTGAGTATTTAAAGAGAATAAAGTTGAAGCTGCATGATATTTTTATTACCCAATCTCAGCAGTCAAATAGTATTGCTTCCTTACTCAGTCTATAGGGGTGAAAAAGTAATGTCAAAAAGTTTGCAGCCCTCTGAATTCCAATCAACCAAAAGCAAACACAAGAAACCAAATGTGAATCTAAGTACACATTGTTGGTAAAACAATATTGAAAAATACTGTAGAGATATGCTACTTCCCACTTTTATTTGAATTTGTAGTTAGAATTTCAGAGTAGCAGCCTCTTGCTTATCTCTCCACTCCACTGCAGGAGAGGATAGAGCTCAGGATATTTATCACATTTGAAGAGAAAAGAGAGAAGAATTCACTCTGATTGAAGGCAGGCAAGACACAAAAGAGAGATTTTGAGACACTGTTTATATGGATAAATTAAGTAGTCTTCTTAGGCCCAACACTCGATAGAAGAGGAATCTCAAAGAGATTAGTATAATAAACCAACCTTTAATTGAGTTCATTTGCCAAATTAGATTGGCTTGAGCTTTAATTTTCATGATCTTGTGGTTGTAATTATTAGAGAGTGAACAGGTTTACAAACTCAACTATTATAGATGGGTTATGAACATGCAAGAGCCAAAAAAAAATATTAACTATAGAAATACATGCAGTAAAACTTTAAACATGCAAGAAAATGATAAACACAAATTTTACAAGACTTAAACGGCTTGCATTTTCTTGAAGTTTTGCCTACCAGTAAATAGTCTCATGTCTCCTAACACCAGCCAAAACTTCCTAATGTGACCTGGAAGAGACAAAATGCTTCACAGCTTGGACTACTGGTACCTTAGTCTTCACCCACTGTGGTTGCAATTTACATTTATTTTTTTGATCCCTAAGGTCCAGTCCATGTCTATTTCTTAATTTTCCTGACTAAGAAAACAAGGTAGAAGGGTTTAGATGATCCAATAAATTAAGTCTTTCTTCTCATTTAATGAAACTTAGTCGTTTCAATAAATACTAAACATAAAGGAGAAATCAAAATTAAGAAGTCACATCAAACAAGCCTCCTTTACTTTATTGTAAATTCTGGGAAAAGGCAATAATTTTATAAATGCCATTACTTATTTAAGATGATAGTAAATATTGGTGGTATTTTTTCTCTCTAGTTGTGATAAAATAAAATATCATAATTATTCCTTAAGGAGAGTTTTATACCAAGTGAATTTAAATGAACAGATCATGGACTCTGAATAAACTGGCCCTAAACAACTAGCAAAGATAAAAATCAAGATTTTCTTTATCTGCCTATCTTCTATTCTACAGATGGTCTCATGCTCTTTCTCATCGGCAAATTTATTATTTCTGAGAACCAAATTTTGCTTGAATAATTGTTGAATAGTTATACATTATGAAACCAAACAGAACCGAGTATGATAATCACTATATTATGGAGAAAAATACTTTTTTTAGAAAAAAAAACTTTAAAATTCACTTCTTTCTCATGAAATGAAAGAAATAGCACTGATTAGTTTTTATAATACTTCGATGTTACATAAATTTATTAGGCATAAAAAAAGCTTTTAAAAGGAAATTATTAAAGTAATGAGTCAGCCTTAAAAAGTTCAATGTTTTAGTTCAACTGAGTAAAATTACTCACAGTTGATAATTCATTATAAATGCCAGTCTCCATATCTAATTTTTCTTCCAACTATTCAAATTTTATGTTCATCCAACAGCTGTATTCAAGGTAAATTTGCCAAATGCGAATCATTTTCTGTGCTTCCGGGTACCAGTTGCTAGGAATGATGCTTCATTGTTTTCCTCATCAATGGCATCATTAAAACTCCAGTCAGTAAATCATCAAAGGAATTACACAAACAACTTTTTCAATTTCACCAAACATAACAAAGCTTGTCAAATTTATTTTTATACAAAATTTCCATGACAATAATGAAACAAACACCAACATCTTTCAGGCATCACAGTTTCTATGTCAGTTTTATATTTATCCATTCTAAACTTGTCAAAATATCACAATTATCTCCAAGCAAATTCATTTGAGTTTTTGTATGTACCTTTGCCAAAATAAGATGTTTAAACAATTTGCATAGCTATGTATGTTCAAATATAAATGATAATTAAATGTAATATGGAATATAAGTAAGCATTTTGAGCTTCACCTTAAATCTTTTAAAAAATACTTTTGACATGTATTAATTTCTTAATATAATTTCATCAATCATACATTGCTAATTAGATTATGAGATATTTCTCTAATGTTGTACTTTAAGTGTATACCTAGAAGCATTCCTACGATATTAGAAGAGAAAGGAAAAAAATATTTTATCAGAGTCTGTGATTATCATCTATATACTCCCACATTGAAGGCTAAAAAATACACAGAACAGGGATATTAGGCAGTAGCAGGTGTCCTAAGTTTAGACATCTTCCAAGTCTGCGTTCTGATTTTGTGACTCTAAGTTAAGAACACAGGAGGGTATTTAAATATAATAAAGATCTGTCAGCTAATCTATATTTATTCTCCAAAAAGTTATTTCTAGGTTTTTAATTTTGATATGAATTAACTCTCCAAAACATAAATAGGCTATTTTTAACAGCATACTCCAAAGAAGTTTTTAATATTTCCTAAAATATTCTTCTTCTAATGAAGTATATTATACTAATAGAGTTTAATATAAAACATGTTTCTTTATTTCCTGTTCTTTGCTCTTAGATCCCATTAAAAATTTAATATTAAAAATAACTCTTCCTTGAAATAATTAAATTACATTTTCAAATGCATAATAGAGTGGAAAACAATTTCCTCCAAGTTATTCAAAATAGGGAACTAACAAATCTTAATATTAAAACGAATGTGTTATAATCAAAACAAACCACAAAATAACAGTAATTAAAACACAAATAAAATATAGTAACAGAAATCCACATCAGTATAATTAGCTGCTTTATCTTGCTTTGAGATTTCTAAAATAACTAGCAATACAAGTCCTAAAGCTTTAACAATCTTGTTAAATTTGTCACCAAATGCTTAGTAAATGCATAATATTCAATAATAAGTAAATACTAATGTGCATGTTTTATTTTTGTCTTTTTGCTCTAATCTTTTATACTGTAATGCATTATTTAATACATAAACAATGTAATATGTAAGGTATAAAAAATAACATCATTAAACCTACCGCCCAACTCCAAAACTAGACCATTTCCAATAACTTTCATCATCTTTGTGCCATTCTCCTCTCTCATCCAAATTGTGTAACCTTTAGAGATAACCACTATCCTGCATTCTATGTTGATCACTTTTTAGACTTTCTAGTTTTATCATGTGCCTAAAGAAGGTATTGGTTGGGTTTTATTTTTAAGTTCTGTAGTTTTATATAATATTGTGTGTTGTCTTCCAAGACTTGTTATTTTGCCCTGATATATTTCCAAACATTTATCCCTGTTGTCATGTTTAGCTATAGTTCATTTATTTTTATTGTTGTATTATATCTAATTGTGTTAATGTACCCCAAAATTTATTCATTTTTTCATTGATGTGATTTTGAGTTATATCAAGTTTTAGAGGAGTATGGCTTTATTTTTATTACTCTCTTTTTTTAATACCTTATAAACATTGCTTTTATGTTTTCTAAGTCAGGGCCCTAAACCCTGTAGAAGGTGAGTGGTAGGCAAACAAGCCAAGCTTAATCTGTATTCGCAGCTGCCCCCCTGAACTGGTATTTCTGCCTCAGCTCCACCTCAGATCATTAGGCATTAGATTCTCATAGGAACACTGGTTCCTGGTGTCAAAAATTTTGAGGACCGCTGTTCTACAGTATAAGTACTAACTGTTCACTAGTTATATGTTTCCTCTTTATACAAGGCACAGAGTTAGAGTACATTTCCTAGATTTCTTTGGTATAGACATGTGACTGAGTTCTGGCCAATAAAATGTGAGGTAAAATATTTTACATCTGGGATACACATTTTAAAAAGTGTGTTTGTCTTTTTTATTTTCTCTTCCATTCTACCAACTGGTCACAGAATATAAGAGGCTTTAGAAGATGATGGAGGCTTAATATGGAAAAAACCAGGGTTTCTTTTGGTTCTCAACCTTTGGAGTTCCCTGGGTAAAATTTGAAACTGTCTCCCATACATGGAGGGCAAAAAGAGACTGAAAAAAAGAAGAAAACCACTCTAGTTTGGTAGTTGACACTTTTAATAAGCAAGAGAACTTACATACAAGACTTGCCTTGGGCAACCACAAGATAAGTAGATCTCTGCATCTACCTACCAGAATCTTAAAGGTTTATAGAGAGGCCTTAACTTAGTTTAGTCACCTATTCAATCCAGACAGTCTCAGCAACACATAACTCTCTCAAGGCTACATCCTTGAAAAAGCTCCTTGTGTGGATGGACAAAACATACATTCTAAGTACAGAAATGGGGGTGAGGAACCTATCTCACTATCTGGGTCCAGCTCGGGGGTCAACCTGTGGTCATAACCATTGATGACCTCCTTCAACAGCACCTGAATGGTCATATAGAAAAACCCTCTAGTGACAAGTATTACTTATTTAAACTATTATTTGAATTAGAAATAAAATTATGTATTGTTGAGCCCATTTATACATTTTAAAATATATTTGTTAAAACTGTTAGTGTTCCTCTAACTTAGTGTTTCACTGAGTAGGGTTTTTTCACCTACCCTTTCACCCCTGCCAAGGGACCATTTGACAATATATGTAAGGGCTGGGGCCAGAGTAAAGTGAGGTATGACCTGAGAGAACATTAAATTTTACACACTAAGCACCTCACTCTTAAGGGGAGTGAGCTGCCACTGGTATCTAGTAGAAAGTCAAGGATTCTACTAAACACCCTACAATGCAGTGCCTCGAAACAAAGAACTGTCCTACCCAAAATATCAGTAATGTTAAAGTTGAGAAAACCTGCTATAATTAACATAAGCAAATAACAAACATAAACTTAATAAATGATAATGACCCTAATATAACTTAAAATCTACTCTTCAAAATAAACTTTTGTAACCATTTGATTTTATCTAATGAGTCAACAATCCAAATTCCCAATAGTATGCCTATTTATTAAGTAAAAAATATGTCTTAAATGTACGGCTTTCTGTTTTTTAAATTATGCAGATGCTCTTATAAAGTTTACAGTGCAAATACATAGAAAAATATTACTCTATTTTTTAGAAGTCTTTTGACATGCATATTCCACCAATCAGCAGATCGGGTACTAAAATATAAATACTAATCTTTGGCAATTTATAAAATATTCTGATGTTTGAAAAAAGTCAGAAATTATTCAACTAGGAAAATTCAAATAGTTAAGGCATGCTGTGAATAGCAAAAATGTGCTATCTAACCTACCCATATCTTGCTATGTGATTCCAACATGTCATTCCAACACAAAGCTCTGGGTCAAATAAGCTTCAGTGTTGGTGTCTGCCCAAATGATGATCCAATTTATTAATTTTCCTGGCTAGCCTAGATATTTGGCTCAAAATCAAGTTATTTCCTAGTTTTGTGTATCTTTTGCTCTGCTTGCTTTTGCCAGGCCCCATTTAATATTTATTATCTCCAGGGAATCCAAAGGGAAGGAAGTACATCAAAGTGTTTAGGGGCAGAAACTCTGAATTGCAATGCAATGTCTACTATTTTCTAAAATCAAAACCTTAAAAAAGATAAAACACTTGTGACATTTTCTTTTCTACAATATAATAATTGAATAACATGAGGAGCAGAGGTACAATTTAATGCAATACTTAGAACATAATATGTACTAAAAAAAAGTCAGCTTTGTTATAAAGTTCTTTACTGTCTGCCTTGCTCTCATATTTTGAGATTTTCCTGATTCCTATTCATATGTGTGTGTGGTTTATATTTCACTGATAAGTTTGATTTCAGTTTTTAGCCTTTGTTCCTTTACTTTATCTTCTATATTACTATCTGTTCTGTTTTTGGTTTGCTCTTGTGTTGTACATATTAATGATTCATCCATTCATTAAACAAATGTCTATTCTACTGTGACAGTGAACAGAACAGAACAGACAAAAATCCCTGCCTTCATAGTACTTACATTTTAATGGTTACTTTACCCCTATCTTGACTTATGCTAGATTGTTTATCTCTTGATTTCTTCATGGTTGCTGCTTTTAATATTTTTTACCTGAACTCTGAAATTTACTTTTATTCTTTGGTTATTCTCAATATGCTTTCTAGCCTGTTCTGCTACAAATAAATAAAAAAACAGCTGACCATGATATAGTTATCCATGAGTTCAGCACAAATGCCATTCTGTTTTTTTAACTATTGTTATATTTTTGGTGACAATATCAAATGCAAAAAAATTAGCAGAGTAGACTGTGTGTCTGATAAGTTATGTTTTATTGAACTTCATTTAAACTAATGAAAGGTGGAAATCCTTTCTTGTAAAGCTCTATAAAAGTTAGTTTTATTCCTTAGCTTAGGTTTTATCTATTTTAATATTTGAATTATGAAAAACAACCTTAGGTAAATTACAAAACAAACTTTAAAGATGAATAATCATAAATTTTCTATATCATGAATATAGGCCCTTAAAGATATCTACCTTTAAAGCAAATAGATCTTTAATTCACTACTAATGCAATATGCCTTTTCAGACACAGGCGAAGGCTTAATGATATGTAGGGATGTGTAAATGGAGAAAATCAGTCACAGGTGCTAAAGGCTCCATAATGATTGCCTTTCTATGAAATAATAATTCTGACACTCTTCAGATAGAAAATGGCGTTCCTCTTGGGAATATAAAATCAAGTTTTGTGATAGCTGAAGGCTATTTTTGTGAAGACACTTTCAAGTGGGTTGATGAAAGAAGAGCTGCGTATGCTTTTGTGATTTATATCAAAACAGTTGTGTTTACCTTTTAAAGATATTGAACACAGAATTCTACTAAGTTATACTTCTGAATTTTGAATAGAAAATATTAAGTCAGACAATGTTGAACAACAGTACTTTTGTGTTTGTTTGCTTCTGATGTGAACATTATATTACTTTCTGTCATAGTTCTATAGCTTTTAAGCTAGCTATTTTAGTTTATATGTAAAAATTACTTTATAAATTCATAATTAGGCTCAAAACTAGTAATAGTTAATAAGATTACACTATTTGAATCCTACGTATTTGAAATTTATGTATGCCAAGAATTAGACTAACTTGCCTTCCTAGCTCCAACTAGTTCAATAATTTTATTAAATCTTTATGCAGCCAATTAATGATTAACCAGAAGAGTTTACTCATTATACAGTACTTATTTGTCAAATGACTGTTAAAGATATGACATGGGGATCACTTGCTCTGTTAATTACTCAAACTGTTTTTAAATTATACCACAGGCCTGGAAACTGTCTTACAAAAAACAGTAAAGACACTTCCTAAGCATCAGAGACCACTAACTATGGATTATGTGATTTAGCTTTTAGTAAAAGCAGATACTAGAAGGTGGAACATCCAAAGCTGTTTTTCATCCAATAAAGAAAACCATATGAATTTAATCTGGTTTTCGGATATTCATGTGAAATTTGAGCAACCTAGGTTATATACAGCTGATAAATCTATCTTTGAAATTAGAGTCACAATATTTTATTACAAGGATGTGTGAAATTCTAGAACCTTGTCCATCTAGCCATGAATTTGGCATATTGTGCAAATTTTACAAGCTCCCATTCCAGACTCCCTTGGATGAACAGCCGTCTCCACCCAAATGAAAATTATGGATACAACATTTAATAGTGCTTTAGAAATGAACTATGCTAAGTTAGTGCTCCTGTAATTACTGTAAAACACTCATCTTTATTTTTTAACTAAAAATATACAAATATAACTTTTTATACAGGTCTTTTTTTATTGGTTTACTAACTTTGCAAGAAAAGGTGATGAAAGTGTTCACTAGGTTAGTAAACTTTCTCATTCTTAGTGAAAGATTGGTCTTAGGTTATTGTTGATAAAGTACGAGAGACGATTCATTAATAAAAATAGCAATGGAAGTCAATAAAGTAGTTTCAAATAAAAAAAGAAAACTACTATACCTGCCTTTTATTATCTTGGATTTGTCTCAATAAAATTTGTGTTTAAACATGGTGAGATTAGTTTGCTTTGCTACACTTCATATAAAAAAAGGATTTTTGCCTATAAAAAGGAAGTTTCATTTATTTTCCAACTTTTATTTTCATTAGACCTTATTACTATTGTATCTGATGGCATTTTGCATAAATATTTAGTAGCTATAGTACAAAAAGTTATGTGAGTGGTCATTCTAAATAAAAGGTAAATATTTGTTTCAAAGTACTAGTTTTATTTGTATTAAATATTTATCTCTCATATACAGCAACCAGATATAACCTAGGTTTAGTTTATTCCTATCTTTTGATTTTTAATTGGAGTGCTTCTTTTAATGTCTTACTGTCCATAAAAAAATATCTAAATTTAAAATAATTTAGGTTACATTTAGTGTGTTGTTGATTTATATGTGATATGTTTCATTGTGTAAGTCATTTCAAAGCAATTGTATTAAAATGCCACCACAATGTATTTATTAAAGGAAATTAGTTTACAGAGTGGGACTATTTACCTCTCCCTGATAAATTAAGTAATCACTTTTTAGATTTAAATTTTTATTAAAAAATAGTAAGTGTCCATGATTGCATTATAGCACATTTCTATTAGAAAATAGTAAATGTGTACGTAATAAAGATAAATTAAAGCAGATCAGTACTAGTAGATTTTATAAGATCAAACTGTATAACTATAAAATAACTGAAGGAAAAACAAATATTCAAATTAGTCATGTATTAGAACTATTTCAATATTAATATTTAATAATTATCTTTAATTTTAATTTTTTAAAATAGTATTTTGGAAGTAATTCACTTTTCTAATAATTACCTAATTATATTTCTCATATTTTGAATGTTAATTTGATTCTAAATTCACTAAGGTCAAATAAAAACTTATGTTAATTACATGATGTAAAAGGACAAGTTTTCAGTTTCACTGATGCTTCTACCTGCAGGAGAAGGAATGAGAGAGTAATAGAGAAATAACTTAATTAGTTTAACTCAACACGACTGAAATTTGCTAAGGTAAGGGACAACTTTCTCCTTGTAGTGCCCAGACGGAATCTCAAATCGGTTAGTTTAAATCATCCCACGTGGTAAAGTTTATGCATTTATAACATACTTAAATCTGGGAAATCCACAGTTACTTGGCATTAACAGCAGGGGTGTTAATCTGAAATTCAAAATAAACAAGAAAAAGACCAGTCAGTCTTAGGTTTGTTAAGTGTATTTTTATTGGTTGTGTTTTCTTCCTTCAGGGTGACTCCAAAGAACAAAAACTAATCCTGTGGCTTTTACTCTTTTATTATCTCGCTCAAACATAAAAAAGGAAGGATGGTAAAGAGAACAGAAACATAAAATAGCTGTTTCTGCAAAAAATGATCACCCTTCTCATAGCTTATAATTTACTCCCAGTCCATAAGGTCCTCAGTCCAGTGATTGGGATGATGGATGACTCCACTTCTGCTACAACGGGGAAAGATGCTGCAATGTATCACTCTGCAGCATATACAATAGAACAAACGAAGCAGCAGGGTGGAATAGCAAGCAGAGGTGCCAAGGGAATTCTCTTTAGTGGAAGAGTAGATAGTCATTCCCAGGAAGTATGTAAAATGCAGCTTGTAAATATTGCTCCCATTGTGGACACATGCATGTGCAACTTGACAGAAAAGGGCAACACTGGCATAGAAGAATGTACAAATATTTTCCACTTCAGTGCCTATATTTTTCACATGGTCATATTTTGCATTAAACAAAGCTCAGCTCTCTGCCAGTGAATTGTTGAAAATTTAAATTTACACACACACACACACACACACACACACACACATTTGAGGATGGGGGAAACCATTGAGATTTGTTTACTTTGAAATTATAATTCAGTAACAAAGTAATTCTAAACTGCTTGGTAATATTTACTTAGGATCACCCCATATCTCTTAATAAGTCAATATTAAATTTGAACTGAAAAATTAGGATGTGAAACAATACCCAGCAAATATTAGCTCTCTGTCCATTCTGCCATAGGTTAACAAAAGGAGCCTTGCATTTCCAGATTACACAGGCAGATATATTCATTCCCACCCTTGTTCTGTGCAGTTTACACAGAAAAAAAAAATTCCAATTAACCACACTTTACACATCTCAAATAATCTAATGGAAATTTGCTCTGTACAGAATAAGGCTAAATGTTTATGTCCTGATAACACCTGTAGCTAAGGTCTCATATCAGCAAGGCATAAGAGTGATTATTGGCAATATATCTGAGTTACTAGCAACTAGCAAGAACAACTTCTTGACCAGCTCTTATAAACCATTTACAGATCCTTTTCCAGGTTTTTAATTTTTTTTTTTATTTAAAAATTTCTGTTCCACAGGGAACTCTGTTTTGGGGTTTGTTTATTTGTTTTAACTTTTATGCAGAGAACCCTCTCTTCTACTTCAATATTAATGGGGCAGGAACAAAAAATGAAAAGTCATAAGTAGCCTAACAGGCACTCAGCTTCATACAGTTTGGCCACATATAATTTATATAGCCATAAAACTGTGTGTGTGTGTGTGTGTGTGTGTGTGTGTGTGTGTGTGTGTGTGTGTGTGTGTGTGTGTGTTGGGGATGGGGAATAATAAATAATCTTACTTAAAGTGATTTGTTCTCATGATGGATTCAGTGACCTTTATAAGCAAATGAAACCAAGATATGGGTTTCATCTTTTACCTATTGTAGTAGCTACATTTAATGGGCTTTTTAAAATAATTTTTTTGTGAATTTTTAATTTGGAGAGGGTCTCAGAAAAGAAGTGAAACTAAAAGCAAGATGTTCCTCATAAAATTAATTTATGTATCTTTTCTTCTCAAGAAGGAGATTTGAAACAACACTTCTGAATGAAAATGGATAACAGAGTTCCTTTGCTTCTGATTCTCAAAGCATGTTACACATTACATCAGTGTTTTCTGTTGTGTTCTAGAAAAGGCTACTATTTGTTAAAAAAGAGGTTCTATAGTAAAGTAAGTTTTAAAAATACCTGGTAAAATCAAGTTTAGATATTTTTATTCTACACCTTCACAGAGCCTTTAATTTGTTCATACACATTGTAAGTATGGAGAAATGAATATTACATGCAGTTTTTCTGAAGTATATTTGAATTTAAATATTTTTGTTTATTTAAAATCTACTACTATACTAAGGAACTGACATTATGCAAAGCACATTTTGAAAAATGCTATTTCAATGTTTTACCCATAAATGCAAACAAGACTCTTCGATTGATCACATATTTTAATCATTATTGTTTGTATTCTGATACAGGGCAATGCTACAACTTGTGCAAGCTTCTCTCTGTTTTAATGTTCTATTTTTGTTTTCTTTTATTGTTTTATAAAGTTAGTACCTTATCTAAGCAGTCTATCTCTTTATCTCAAAAACTTCTAAATAGGTTATGCTGTATGTTGAAGGAACTAACTCCTTTATAACCACAACTGAATGGACTAAGCTTTATAATCTAGAACTCTGGGTAATTTCCTGCCCACTTTCTAAAGAAACATTCATTACATTTGTAAAAGTATATGCAGTTTTGAGTTTTAACTTGGACTGATTGTTATTATTATCCACCTGATTCTTTTCATTTGACATTCAGAAACTCGAAGTCAGTGAAGAAAGTTGGGATATTATGGTGGAAATAGCACTAGATTAAGAATCAGGGACCAGAGTTTAATCACTAAAATAAAATAATCCTGGGCAATTCACTCTCAGGGTCTCAGTTTCCCATTCTGAACATGGAATAGAAAATCAAAACTTAATAACTTTTAAATTATGGTCACTATTCCTTTCTTACACATATAAGTCATTACAAATGGAAGTCATTGAACTCAAAAACTGTATTTTTTTTACTTTTGCTTAAAAATATATTAACTGAAATAGACTGATATTCTAAGTCTGCTTAGTAAAACCTTTCCTAATTGAGGCAATATTTCTGTCCACTCTTGTAGACAAATGATTATAGGCAATATAATGTTATTATAATTGGGAAAAATGATTGGACTTTTGTTTTAGCATGATTATTAATCTATAGGCTTTTTTCCCTCAAAAACAGTCTTTAGTCTAATAGATTCAGAACCGACTCAATATATTATATCTTTCAACACATCAATCTACTAACACGAAGCTTTTTTTAGTGCCTTTCTGTTTAAAGAAGAATATGTACCTACTTGTTAGAAATCTTGGCACCATTTCTCTTCAGTATGTTTAAAATATAATATCTTGACATTAAAAAAACTTAGCCTCAACAAAATATACCCATTAAGTATCACAGCCAATTATTCTTGGCAAAGAAAAAGATATAATAAAAAAAAGTGGGAGATAGTGAGAACACAGATTAAGCTTTTCAAAATTCCTTTTGTTTACCAACCTACATTTCATCTATTGTTCAGTAAAGGACATTCATTACATTTTTCAGGATTCATTTTTATATATACTTTTTTTTATTATAAATGTTTTAAATGTGTCTATTTTACCCTTCTAACATATAGGTGAAATTCTTTATACAGTTCAAGTATTTTAAGGAAAAACATGACCTTAAATGTTTTTGAAACTTTATTTCAAATGAAACTTTACTTCAAATTTGTGCTTAAAAATAGATTTTAGCAAAAAAAAAAAGTGCAATTTCCGCAGCTTATGAGGAAAAGTTTAGAGAAAATCTAAATTAAAAACAAATATACTTCCTCTTAAAAAGATTTTTAAAATTTACTTAATTTTCTGAGTGAAATCAAGTATCTTTTATTTTAAAAAAAGGAGGAAAATATTTTACTTAATTTGTTGGGCCACTGTATTATAGATCTGTTCAAGTTCTTGTTTATCACTTTACTTCTACATCATTGAGGCACAATTATCAGAATTAGAAGCTACAGTAGGCTTGCTGAAGATGACAGGTATTTAGTTACTGCTTTAGGGCAAACAGATGGACTCTCCAGAGCTCTGAGACACTGAGCCTTATTCTACCTGCAGGCACCAAAGCAGGTGTATGCCACTGATGGGACAGATTCAAATGGAACATATTACAGGTGATGCTAATTAAGGAAGCTTAGGGACTATGGAGGAGCACACAATTTATTGCTAATGGTAAAGTGCCAAAGGTTAGTGAAAGGCAGATTGTCTGCTGGTCTGGGGAAGATAAGAACACAAAGGGCACAGAAATGAATTTGAATACAGGCACTTATTAGTGTGCCTGTTAAACTACATTATGCTGCATATAATGGTGTGCTTTTAGCAGTAAATTTGGGAGTCCTTGTATGAATGTACTAATTTATTAACATCAATTTATGTCACTGTTTAAGTAGTTACTTCATATTTTTTTGTCTGGAAGAGGAAGCATCAAGAAATCATTAGACCAACCTCACATAAGCTATGATTAAAATTAAATTCAGATGTTTATGACATTACAAATAAAGTTTTATATAGTGAAATTTTACCCCCACATTAAGAAAAGTTATTTTAATTTCAATAACATATGAATTAAATAAATCCTTATATTTCCCTGATTTAGTAGTTATTTTAAAAATGCATTTATTTAGAGAATGAACACTACATTCCACAGAACAAAGTAATTGCATTTTTATTGGCATTATAATCAAATGCCTAAATCAAATAATAATAAACCATAATTAAATTATGGTAAATTTACTGTAGATAATTTAAAATTTTATATATGCTACTTTATTATTAGTTTTTTTCATTTTGAATTAATTACATTAACCAGCAAGAAATATTGCCTAAAGAACAGTGACTCTTTATAATAAGGAACACATATACTGTGAATATTATGTTTTTCAGCATTTTTTACTGCGAGACACTTAGTTGATGATAAGCTGTGTATAGTTATTTAAGGTATGGCTGTAGTATAACTGATTATTATGAAATTTAATTATGGCAAAGTTTGTTTTTGTTATTTATCGCTGCTCAACAAACTACCCTAACACTTAGTGGTTTAAAATAAATGTTTTACTTGCTAAAGACTCTGTAGGCCAGGAATTCAGCAATGGTGTGTTTGACTACAAATTTCTTCTGTTCCTAATGGAATTGGTAGGGTTACTCATTTGGCTGTATTCAGCAATATTATCAGCTAGAAACTGGGTTCAGTTGAGGCATTGGATTAGCAGGAAATGAAATGTCCACAATGAATTTATTTACTTGTATGTTATCTTAGTTTGAATGGCTGGAACGACTCAGGGCTGCCTGGCCATCTCTCTCTCTCTTCATGTTGTCTTTCCAGTAAGGTAGGTGGATCATTTTGCCTGGCAGCTAAGAACCCCAACAGAAAGAAGTTGGAAGCTGCAGATGAGATTTGGCCTCAAAGTCTACAGAGTGTCATTTCTATTGAATTCTATTGGCCTACATCAATTCACCAGGGAGATTCAAAGGTTGGAGAAAATATGTTCCAAATCTTGATGTGGGAGTAGAATGGGAAATGTTACTGGGGTCATCTTTAGAAACACAGTCTAAATCAGTTTAATATATTTTGGTTTGCTATTCAAAAATGCCATATATTTTATAGAATTAATATTTTAAATTACATTAAACTTTATAGACATTATTTCTGAGGGAGAAAAGACAAATACCTTTGCATAATTTCTTGCTTAAACATATAAATTTGAAATCACCCTGAAAAATAGTTAAATAAGAAAGCAGAAGCTAGACTCTCATTGCCCTGAAGCAGTGCAGGGAGAGCTGTTTCAACAAGAAGCACATGTTCACTTTTAGAAAATCAAACCTTAATGCACATGGGCTCTCAAAGAAATATAAACTGAAATGCATGAGATAAATTTTTATGTATAAGAATTTTCACCTATTATTTAAGGATAGTTTTTATTTAGAAAAAAAGAAAAAACTGCTGATCTTACTTGATCATATTGTGGCCTTGCTCACAACATGGGAGAATGGCCATTTCAGGGATTTTCCAGTGAGGTATCATTGAAATCATGGTGACATCAATTTCCTAAAGGACTGACTTTTACACACAAGGGATAAAAAATATTTTTGTCTTAGGAAGAAATTTTTTCAAAGAATAGAACTGAAAAAGACTAACTTTAGTTGAAATTAAATGTCATTTTCTTTATAGATATTCATTTTTAGTTCTGGAAGTGAAAAGCAATATTCATTGTAAGAGAAGAATTTGATGTTTATTTATTTCAATACCCTTGATTCATTGGTTAAAACATAAAACATTGAGAGATGAAATCTTGCTCAGAGTTAAAGAACTAACAAGTCATCAAGGCAGGATAAGAGCCCAGGTACTAGGTCCAATTTCTTTCCACCTTTCATTGCACCATACTGACTGACATAATTTATCTTGTGATTATAGGTCAAGACTCAGCAAATTATGGCATAAAGGCCAAGTCTAACTCTGTTTTTGTAGAACCCATATTAATGGTTGAAAAAAAATGGGAAAAAATATTTTGTGACACATTTTTGATGTAAGAAATTTAAATATTAGTGTTCATAAATAAAGTTTAATTTGATCATAGGTATACTCTTTCATTTGTGTTTTCCAGTGGCTGCTTTCACACTACAAAGTGAGAGTTGAGTGTTTGCAATGGAGCTCCCTTTTGGCCCATTATGCCTGAAATATGTACTACCCAGCCCTTTAGAGAAAAGTTTTTCTGCTCTGCCCTAGATGTTTTTTTTCCCCCTTTGATTTATAATCTATTCATTCTTGTCTTGCTTGCTCTTTGGCTCTTTTCTCTCTCTTTCTTTTTCTTCCCCTTCCTTTGTTTCTTTTCTTTGTTTTTCTCAGATTTTCCCTTATTGTTATAGTGCTGATCCCCTACCCAACTTTTCCTTGAACTTTTGCATATGTTTATATCTTATACAGAATTCTTTACATATATTGTAGCCAAATAGAGATTTTTCCCCCAGTATTATTTGTTTTCAAAATGGCATTTAACCCCATAAGCAGATATTTGTTTCCTTGAGAAATTTAATCAGCTCTTTTCAACATTAAAAAATTTACCTAACCCAGAAACATGCTAAACCATACCATGTTAACACACACACACACAAAACATTACTTACATTTGCACTCGGAGACCTAGCATATGCATGGCACAGTTCTTCTCCCTCTTTAAGCCCTTTCAACAATGTCTTTCCTGACCATTTCATTTACAGCTTCAGAGGTTCCTACAATTCCCTTTCTCATTCCCTGTTTTAATTTTCTCCACTGAGCATATATCTGAAAAATATAACATAATTTACATATTTGTTTATTATTTTCCCTAATGCACATGAGCTTCATGGAGTCAAAGATTTTGCATCAGTTTTGTTTGTGCTACATCCCCAATACCTGGGCGGGGGGGGGGGAAATTAGGTCAATCAATATTTCTCAAATCATAAAAGTGTGAATCGTGGATGTTTATACACATATAACAAAATTTTAATAAAATAACAATATTAATTACTTAACCAAAATTAAAATTAATAATTTTTAAAATTTTAGAGTCAAGAAAAGTCATTTCTAAAAATGAAAAAAACTAAATTATAAGAATTTAACCTAAAGGAGTTCTACATCTTCTAACGAGAATTTTATTTCCATTTTCTGTAATAAAATAGGGCAAAGAAGGAACTTTTTAGTTATTTTACTATCTCTTAAAATATTTAATGTGTTTAGGTGACAAGATAATACTTTAAAATTCTTTAAAATCCACTGATCCATTTTAGATGTTAAGATGTAGTAAAAGAAATGACAATTATTAATGGTGAGAAGAGAAATCTCAAAATAATTTTAATGTATAGCAAAATTAAAAGTACAGTAGAAAAAACATTATTTTTTAAATCTATCATCCTAAAAATGTCTTGCAAAAAAGCTGTTTCAGAACCAAGCAACTGAATTTAATTGTTATGCCTTGTTTCCTCCAGTTTGGAACAAATCTTCCACTTTTATTGTTTTTTTTTTTTACCTTGATATCTTTGAAGTGTTTTTTTTTTTTTTCTTTCAGAATGTCTCTCTTGTGCATTTATTGAATATTTCTTCATTATTAGAATCAGGTTGTGCATCTTTGGCAGAAATATCACAGAAGTGATTCTATTTTCTCATTGCATTTTATCAAGTGTCACATGATTTTGATTTGCCCCATTGTTGTTGATGATAAACTTTGATTATTTTTTTAAGACAAAATCTTCCAGCTTCTCCATTGTAAAATTACAAATCTTTAATTTCTGACTGGTAAAAATTTGAAGGTAGAAGAAGATGGTACTGAAAAATTGCAAAGATCAGTCACAGTCTTCATCAAAATTTCAATTACTTCATTTATTTAATCTATCACTATATATAGATTTATGATTTTCAATGTATTCATTGGGCCATAATCTATTATATCATTATTTATTTTGATATTCACTGTGTCTGACATAGTAGCATATTCCAGGTTCATCTTGTATTTCCCTTCTCTTGCCCTGGTATCATTTCCACATTTCTGTCATCTCCTTTGGATTATTACTATTTCCAAGTTATCTGAGTTTACAGAGCTAGGAAATATATCTATTTATATCATGTTTTTTCTTTCTCACATAAGCCTCTGCATGCCTGCCAAATCTATGTTACTCCATAATTGAGTAACAACTTATTCTCTTAGAGTATTCACAAAGCAATTAGTCACTTGCTCTTTCAGTAAAAGACGTGAATGTTCAATTTCACCTGCAATTAACCAATCACCTCATGGTTTCATTTGCTACGCTTGAGCCCATGTGTTTTTGAATATTGTTTGTGCTGCATCCAGAACATCCAGAAGAAATTCAGGAACAAATTTTTAAACCTTACATTAATATACTTTCTTTACAATAAGGACTGAAAAATTAGAAATGTAAATAACACAATTAGATTTTTTTTCTGTTACAGAATGGTCTCATGTAAAATGCAGAATTGCAGAGCAAAATGTAAACCTTGGTCTGTAAAGTTCACTGGACTGTGCAAAAGTTCTCATTTCATAGACTATTTGTTGCAGTATTTCCACTAAGTCAGCAGATTTTAAGAAGTAACGGTTTTCTTATTTTCACTTTCTTTTCTACTTAAAAATAAATACAGACATAGATAATAGATTGATGATAGATAGATAGATAGATAGATAGATAGATAGATAGATAGATAGATAGATAGATGATAGATAGATGATAGATAGAATTGAAAAGGAAGACTACTAGTTTTTAAATATTTTTTTTAAATGAATGCATTTTACCTGCAACTAAGATATTTTATTTTCAGTGAGCACCCTACCTCAATTTTACAAAGAAAACACCTTCAAATTTAAGTTAGGAATAGAATAATTATTTTTGTTTCATTCTGGTCCATATCTCTGTGCCTACTATAATCTAACCCAAACTCCACCCCTTATTCCTAGCTCCTTTGAGAGATTTAGATTCTCCTATTTCAGTACTTGTGTAATAAAAGTGAGGTATTGACTGTCTATAAGTGGTTGATTGTTCCAGGTAACTCTTGGAAATTTCCTCCTTACATGTTAAGAGTTACCTTGGCCATTTACTATGTGATGGATCTTCTATCACCTGAGAAAAATGGGATTTGATTAACTGTTCTAGGAAATCATTTGAGTTCATGGCTTGGGACAAACAATTCTCCAGACATAATTTTTTAAACATTACATCAATGGAAAGAAGGAAAGTATGAGAAATTTTCCAAAGTCTTCATATTTAATTCTACTTCAGAAGAATTAGAAAACACTAGATTCTGGGGAAAAGTATTAAAAACCATTAAATATTTTTTTAAAAGCTTATTCTTATCTCATAGTTTGTAAAATATTGGCAATTCACTTTTTAATCTTTAGAATTTGCTTGACCAATTCACCTTTTTTAAACAATAGAAATTCTAGTCTCACCAAAAAATGCAATTGTATATATTATGTATAGACTCACTCAATTTCTCTGTATTCTGTTTGGAGAAGCCCCATCTTCCCATTGATTTAAGCATACTGACAGAATAAAACATAGTTCCTAACCTCAAGAAGTCCAAAGTCTAATGAGAGAGGTGGTCACATACTCAATTTTTGAACAAAGCATATTGTAATTAGTAATAATAAAGTAATCAAACACACACACACACACACACAATAAGAAAACAAGGGAAAGGGAACACAACCACATTTATGGTAGTAGTATGTAATGTGTTGGCATGTAGAGTGGGTAGAAAGGCATTCCTTGAAGAATTAAGAAAGATATACAGTCTTCCCTTGAAGAAAGAGTAGAGGAGTGGAAGCACAAAGATGTGAAAAATGCAAAGAATATTTTGACACATTAAATAATCATTTACTCTGTAATTTTGAAACATCTTTGTCCCTGAATCTAGGAGCACTCTGCTTTGATTAACAGAATATAGCAGAAATTATGTTGTGCTAGTTTCTGGGTCTACACTTTAAAAGACTGGCACCTTCTATTTTTTGTATCTTGGAATACTTGTTCTCGGAACCCAGCTCTCATGCTGTAAGGAAGCCCAAGTAACAATGTGAAGAGACTTCTGTGGAGAAGAATCAAGGCACAACAACACCAGCCAACCATCAAGCCAATAGCCAGCACCCACTTACAAGCCATATGAGTAAGCTGTCTTCGACACGTATCAGCTGATGCCATATGGAGCAAAGATGAACCATCCCCATCAATTCTTATCTTCTCCTAAACAAAGATTCATAAGCAAAATATTGTTTTTGTTTCAAGTCACTAAATTTGGAGGTAAGATCAATAGATAACAGAAGAACTGCTTACATATTAGGACTGTACCAACCCCACCCTATATAGGATAGAAACTGACAAATGTAAGTTCTATGTTTATAGAGATTCCAGCCTTATGCAGTGTGGCTGGAAATAGGATAGAGATGTGAAAGAGAGTGGGGTGTAGCAGAATGTGAGGTGATAAAAGTAAGTTTATTAGTGACTATATTAAGAATACCGGAGGCTTTAAAATATGGTATAAGAACTTATTTCAAAATTTGCATGTAAATATAAACTACTGAAGTTTAAAGTGGAGAATCTCACTTTAGAACAATAAAAGTAATGTTGATATTTGGATTCAAGTAGAAAAGACAACATTAGAAGCAAATTTACCATTTAAGAAACCTAAGAAGCTCAAGGGGTGTGGGGGTGGGGGGAAGGCAATAGAAGAGATAAGGAGATGGAAAAGAAAAATTAGGTTTGAGTGATAGTGTCATCCCATGAAGGCAAATTTTATCTGTTTTGTTAACTCATATATCTAATTTCAAAGAATACTATCTAGTACATAAGAAATGCTCAATATCCATTTGCAGAATAAATAAAATTTGAAAATATAAGTCAATGTGACAGAAGCCAGAGATATCTTTTAAGAAATATATACTTCCATTTAACTCAATCCACCTCTCCCAAACCCCAACAGAAATCTATTCCAAAGATTATATATTACTTTTAAAAAAGATAAAGGAAATATATCATTTAACCACGTGTCTATCAAAAGTGAGTTCATCTAAAAGCATTACCTTAGATTCCTTGAATTGAAGTATGTAGTTCAACTTGCACTACATTTAAATTTTTATACTCCCAGCCACTTACCTATATTTTCTTTGTGACTCTGTATATCTTTCCTTTAATATATTTCAAAAATTTATTTTTAAGTGGTCCTGCAAAAGAAGATATGATGAATAAATGTGAAGAAAAAAGTTTTATTTACTCTCTCGCAAGAAGAAAGAGCTTTTTAAAATTTTCTTACAAAATTCTCATTCTTAGGCTAAAATATTACCTCCTTTATCAAACTTACCTGACAGTATGTTTCATGTTGAATGAGTAAAAGAGAATAATCTTGTATTTTTCAAATATAGATAAGTATTGCTATAGTATCTATACTCACCAGCCTCTAAAAATTCTACATAATTAAAATGGCAAAAAAAAAATGTGCTGAGAAGAATGAGAAACCAAATATATTTGGTCATACTTATCTGTTATTTAGTCTAGGTAGTGAAAATGAAAGAAACCAACAAAACTAAAAAGGTAGAAAAATAGCATGTTTATTTCTTAATCTAATAATAAACCACTTAATTCATGTATTAGAGTTCATGTTTGGGATGTTTGGGAATCATTGACATTACTCCTATTTTGTTTGTAGCACTTTTGTTTTACATTTACATATACAAATTCATCTAAAGTAAAAATAAAAACAAAATATATTTTATTTGTTATTTGAAAAAACAATTGGTAATTAATTGCCCAAATAGAGCTTTTTATTTTAAAATTTTAAATTAAAACTATAACTTCTTATTTTTAAAGTAACATTTTAAAAGAACTGCTTGGCAAAACAATGTTTTTATGTTTTTTAAAAGGTGCACATATACATTTTTTTTAGTTTTTAGATGTTAACACCTCTGTGTGTCTGGAAGCCATATGCCAAAAATATTCGGTCATTATTAATTTATTCGTGCAAAAAGAAATAAAAATATTTCATGTCATAATTCATCAAAATATTTATTTCCTTGCAACATTGCTTTCCACAGATAGTAACAGGACTTGGAACAAAATAAAACAGCAATATTATGCACATTTTCTATTTCTACACTTTCCATTTCTGGAAATGGTCAGAGGATCAGTTTATGACAGATTAATATCATCTATGGTCTTAAACTGCTATGAATAAAAGTGTTAGATTCTTTTGGTAAAATTGCCATAAGAGCCAAATTTATCTTTTAATCAGTTCCTTGGAGTATCAACTGATTTTTAGTTTTACAGCATATGTATCACATCTCCAACCATTTTGCCCCTATTCTAGTTTGTTTCATCCTTCAATAGTGAGAATGACAAAATCTAGATACATATGGATATGGATAATTTAAAAACTACTTTTTAAACATTTGGAAGTTTTTCAAAACCAAAACATATTTTCCAAGTGATCTTTTTCCCTTACATTTTCAACCCATGTGCAACTTAAAAAAAAAAAAAAAAAACTTAGTCCATATGCTAGTTCAGATTCACTTATATTAAAATTTAAAAAAATTACTTTTAATAGGTATTTGACACACAAGGAGCTTTTAAATTAAGCTTCTCTAAATTTTACGTCTTTTGAAACACACTCTCTTCCCAATCTACCCTCATCATTTCTCACTACTCTTCAAGAAAATATCAGATTTAATTCAGGGACTATAAATTAGATATTTTAAATCTATCAACAATGATTAAGTAATAAAGAAAATTGCTTTTCATTTTTGTTTAAATATCTCCATGCAAGTTCTGAATTGTTTGACTTTTATCAGGAAAAATAATCTGAGGAATTAAATAAGTGTTTGCATTTGTGACTTTATATTTTCTTTGCAGTACATTAAATGTATGAGATTTTTACTTTGTCTTTTTGGTGTTTAATTATAAATAACACATGAGCCTAGTATTAACATACATAATGTAAACTTGTACAAAAAAAAAATAATTGTTTTTTTTTCTCATCTTCTGCCTCTTCCAATCCCATATACACTATGGTAATCAGTGTTAATGGTACTTTGTCTATTCTTCCACAACTTCAATTTTATGTAGTATAATTTTTTTTTATTCAACTACATATGAATAAAACTTTCTGTGATTTGGAATCCCAAACTGAGATTTCTAAGTAGTGAAAGAAGGGACAGGGAACTAATGGTAGAAAGGAGTACAGAAAGGAGTCTCCTGTTCACGTGGCACCTAAAGTCCTGACTGCTTAGCTACTGCACACTCACTTGCCATAATGAACAGACAAGTGCTTTAAAAATTGTAAAGTATAAATAAAAGATGACCATGTGCTTATTACTGTTGTATCATTTTATCCTTTAATTTTTTCAAAGATGTGTAAATCCAGGTGATACTATAAGTTGTTTATATTCATAAAGAAAATATTTATATTGGTGTGTGAAAGGTAATATGCTGAGGAAGGACAGAAAAGAGATATACTTATTTTAAAAAGGTAAATATCATACTACAGTTTAATCAGAGTACCCTCATTTCTGTTTATAAAAAGTCTAGTCTGTGTAATCAAAAAATTAATTTATACAAAGTCAATTTACAAGCTAGAAAATTCAAATTTGTAATAACAAATTATAATTTTAATTTTAAAAATTTAAATAATAATTTTATAGCTATAAATGTATAGTGATAAAATCTAAATATGAATAAGCCCATTCAATGTTTGATACATTAGATTTTGACAACTGGCAATGGTCTTTTACTCTTACTAGTAACATCATTGGCACAGTGTTTTATATACACTCATTATTCTATCACCCTTTATTATTATTGACAAAGTACAAATCTATGCTCAAATAGAATAGCATTTAGCCTAGGCTGAACTGCATATTGAATTTCTTTTATAAACCTTTATTTTCAATGCACATTTTGTGAAGCCTTACTATTAGAAAACTATCTGAATGGTTATCAAATTCCTGCCTAATCCCCTTCCCACAAAACATACACCAATTTTTCTGGCTCATTGTTACAACTGTAGCTATTCTTTAAATTTTTATGAATTTAAACTAATCTACATTTGCATCTTTGAATTTGATATTATTTTCAAAACTCTACCCCTTAAAAATTTTTGTTTTGATTTATTTTAAATTTCTTTTACCTCTTACATTTCCTCAAATAAAGGTAGATTTTTTAAAAGCAAATCTTTTCACCATCCATGTTTATTTCTTTGTGGAAATGACTTACCACCCCCTGCCCCCGCAACTAATGATGGGCACACCGGTGGCTGGAAACCAGAAGGGCTTTACCTACTAGAATAATTTATTACTCTTTTATCTGTTCATAGAAACCTATTATTTTATGAGGGACATCATTTTAACAGTCCTATTCAATCAGACCAGAAACAGACTGTTGTATCCAAGAGAAAAATGCTGACTGACTGAAATGATGGCATAGGGCAAAACATTTTTAGTATACTTATCCCAAGTGCAAAGGTGTATATCAATAGAGGAAGGATCAGAAACTTATCTGCTACCATAGGTCAAATAGCTGAACCAATACAAATCCTTAACTCCCTTCCTTAGGTAGTTATAGAAAATTGTATGGCCCCAGGCTACCTGCTGGCTAAACAAGCTAGGGTTTGTGCTGTTGCCTATACTACTTGCTGGACATGCATAAACACCTTTGGAGAAAAAAAAAAAAACAGTCGCTCAACAAGCCAAATAGCTATGGAATGCAAAAAGAATGACCTGTTGCATGACTTATTTAACTGGTTACATTCTAAAATAAGAAATTGGTTCTGATCCATATTACAAATGATTTTCATGATATAAGTTTATTGATCTTGTTTACAACATTTAAGCTAGGGGTCTACCATTTTTCTCATTTGAAAGCAACTGTAAAGACTAAAATTATGCAGCACATAGAACAGAAATGATTAATTAGGATACCTCATTTAACATTTGTAATCCTGAATAAGTATATATTTCTTCATGTTTTAACTATCGCTTTGCTAAAAGTCATGTTCTACTACTTTAACTTCTTATGTTCTAGTCACCCAGCCTTTACAGACTTTGGCTATTGGGGCTAAAACCTCTATAAAACTTTAGTCTCATTTCCCTCCTCAGTGGGACAAAACAGATCCAAAGCAGAGAGCCAGAGCACTCTGGCAAAGAAAATGGGACTCAAGAGAGAATACATTTATCACTGGATTTATCAGCACTGTTGCATTCTACAGGGTCTAATGGAAAAAGGGGAAATGAAGACTTATGAGAACTTGAATATCATAACTTGTGGCCCAGACTTTAGATTTTTGCAGCTTGACCTCTGAAATTGCTTACAGAGCATAACTTTGCCTTTTGGGTTTTGGAACTTCCTGCAGAGCCAGCAGTACCCCTGTGCTAACTGTACTGAAGGTAATCAAAGTTTTGCCTCCCGGAAGCTGCCTTTTTTGAATATTGATTTTAAGCTTTTTAATAAGAAAGAATTTTTGACTCTCTCCCCTCCTTCCCAAGAGAGTCAAATAGAAAAAAACATACTTCAGGAAGGAGCTATAGCCTAATTTAAATTAAGTTTAGTTATTACCACTGGAATGATGTAAAATCCAGCATCACCACAGCAACATGGGCTGGGGGTTCATGGTCACATAGTGATGTGTGGTGTCCCCATGTTCTTCCCTGCTAATGCAGCAAAAAATTGCAGGTCAGTGAGATTTAGAAAACAGTAATATTTGTTGAAAGTAGATTTTAGAAGGAGATAGACCATCCTAAGGAAGGCTGCAGCCTTGTGGAATTTGGGAGATGAAGACATAAGACAGTACACTCCAACGGAGGAGCCGGTTTTCAGAAAGGAGAGCTGTAACCAAGCAGAAGTGAGAAGTTCTATTTATATGTATGCCGTGTTGAGGGGTCCTGGTTGATCCTGCGGTTGGCTGCAATATAACACTTTGCCTACTGCATGTGTGCTTACCCAGAATTCAGTCCGTTATAATCAGATTCATGAACTTCCAGACATAGGCATAGTATTAAAAGATAGTATAATGAGGCTGAAGTTGTGGGCAGGTTAGGGTAATACTTTCTGCATACACATTTGTGACTGGTTGAGTCAGCAGCTTTTATGGCCTTCGTGCTCTAGGATTTGGAATCATTTATAACCCTAAAAGGGAGGTTTGTCTGGAAGGTCCTTAAGGAGGGTCTTCAAGGGAAGTTTCTATAGTTACAGAACTGGGCCTTTGCTCCTATCACTCATGCCTAACTACCTAACACATTAAAAAAGAGGGCTGCCGGCAGGGGTTTGTTAGCTAGATACCTCCTGTGTCACATTGTTCCTGGGTTGCCTAGCAAGAATTTCTGTTCTGTGTATGTTCCACTTCTCCTCAATTACCTGTAAATTACTCACTCACTTCTAAAGTGAGATATCCCATCGCTCCCCTTCTCCTTTGGTCAAAAATGTCTTATATAACCAATGCTGCCTCACTGTCTTTGAAGTTTTTATGCTTATGTGAATTCTTCATGAGCATTCATTAAATATTTGATTTTCTCTTAATAAAAATAAATAAGTAAGTAAATAAATAAATAAATAAATAAATAAGCAAATCTTTTTGTCTGATCCTTATAATGCAAATCTGTGAACAGTAGAGTTTTAGGACTTGTTCACTCATGTTAAATTTTGAGAATGTCTGGTATATATTTTCCTCTATGCATAATGCAAGTAGTTGCCATTACAAAGTATCTATTAAAAAATTATTTTCATATTTTATAAAAATTTTGTTTTTATTTCACAGTAATATCCAGATCTTTTGGAAATGATAAAACTTTGAAGATCAAAACATTATTAATATTTTACAAAAAATAAAAAATTCAGCCATATATATATATATATATATATATATATATATATATATATATACCATAAATGAAAAATTATGACCAAACCAGCTAGACCTGAATTTTTCCTTTTTAATTTAGTTTTTACTGCTGAATTTGGTGGGTCAGGTATCTTCTTTCACAAACTATACCTGGAGATGAGGTGACTATTGATTGTGTGAACATACTGATCAATCTGAATGAACACAAACATTCCATCATCCTGCATACTGAATACTCTTAAGGTACTTGTGTAACCACATGCAAACTTTGTTTCTTTAACACAGTTTTTTTTTTTTTTCCCCCTCTGATTCAAGCTGGTTTTGGCCAGATGATGGCATCTTGAATCACTTGCTTTTGCTTTTTTTTTTTTTTTTTGCCATCCCTTTTCTTCCACCTCTGTATCTCTGTATGCTTGCTCATTTAATCATTAAGCCTTAAGATATAAGATTAACTGAGCCTCAGGTCTATAATCATGAGGACAATAGGTTTTGGTTAGACTTTATACTAGGAATAACTTCTTGGCTTTAGGTGTGTTTCAGCCCCAGGCCCTTTGAAGCAGAACACCCCCACTGACAATGAGACAAAATGAGATGGTACCATGCTGATTCCAGAACTGGACACAATGGTCAATTAATGAACACAACCCTCCATTCAGTAGCACCCACAACCAACTCTCTTAGTTTCCTTGACTACTGATTTTTCCCTATACAACGTGTACTACCAAGACACATTATATGGAAAGCCAGGTTGTTGAGAGTAATAACTTACCTGTGTCTCTGAAACTTGCAGTTCTCTAAATAAACCTTACTTTCTTTGCTGCAAAATCTGTGAGTATCTCTTATTTTTTTTGTCCCTGTAACACTTGCTCCCCAGACTTCAAAATTGGTTATAATAGTGAAAATAGCCAACATTTATTGAGTACATTTCTTGAGAACTTATTACGTTCCAGGTGCTGTATTAAGAATTTCATCTGCAACATTTAATTGAATTCTTACTATCACTCCATGAGAAAGGCAATATATACATAAAGAGATTAAGACTTAGGCAATACAACTTAACTCAGATTACATGGCTAATGAATTTAGGTCAGGAAAATACCATGATTTAAAACTATAAATTTCTATTATAGCTGAGACAGAATAATCTCCCATCATTCTCCACCCCTAATTTTTGGAGATTGTCAACAAAATACATACTATAATTTTTTTCTCTTATAAAAATAGTTCCATGACATTTGGTAAAAAATAGAAAAATCTATTTGAATAAAATGTGGACTTTAGTTAATATAATTCATTATTATTGGTTCCTTAGTTGTAACAAATATGAAGTACCTTTGTCAATGTCAGATAATAAGAGAGATAACTGGGTGCATGGTATATAAAAATTACCTGTGCCATGTTCATAACTATTTTTTAAATCTAAATCTATTCTAAAGTAAAAATGTTATCTAAAACAATGGCTCCATACATATACCCGATCAGTGTTTAAAACAATCCCACCACCAATGGATATCTTCCATTGCAATTTTATTACATTTTTGCTGAAGAGGGATGTAATAATTTACTCAGAAACAATAAGAGTTGGTTTCATTAAATCCATTATTTTTAATGCCAGAAGTCCTTACTACATCCCACTAAATTTATAACTTTGCATTATTTATAAAAAAATATGAAAGTAAATTAATCAAAAGGAAAGTATTTACAAAAATGGTGCTAATGAAACAATCCATCTACACAAATGTGAACATATTTTAATAATCTTGGATATGGCAGGAAGAGTTGTAATGTGAAAAGAGATTTATATATACCAAAGCTGAGAGAAAAATTTTTAGGTTAAAACATTGAGGTTCTATATCATACATCTGAAGGGAAACAGGTAGAAAATAAAGGCATTAGATGAAAATATAAAATGTAAAAAAAATTAATGTCTCATAAATCTTTGTGAATATATGGCAACACACAAGCTACAGAAAACTGTTTACTATTTGAAGAATGAATGTGAATACAGAAGTATCAACATGGCATTTTTAAGTCAATGGAAATTAATCTCATATTATTTGTGCAATCATTTATAATATCCTGGTTAAATTAAAAGAAATTCTAGAAAATAAATTTTCCTAGTGAACCACACTTTGCTTCTTTAAAAATACAGGGCATTCTGAGAACAAATTAGGAAGATTATAAAATACATATTAATAAATCACAAACACTTATCCTAATAAATTAAAGCCTATTTTTACAGTTTATTAAAAAGTATTTGTTCTTTTGCACTAAATATTAAGTGGTTGGCCAAACTTTATATTAATCTTAAAATGGTTTTTGAAGTTTCAGACAGAAACTTGTTGAAATAACTTCCTATTGAGGACTAGAAATCCCAAAAGATTAGTTATGGATACAGAGCTTTCAAGTTTGTAGGTCACTGAAAGGACTCTGAAACCAAACCTACATGGACTAAAGGGCATTATCAGGGAAGGCTAGTAAATGACCTTTATCATATGGTCCCAGTGAAAGACAGGTGTCCACTGTTGCTGACCATTTGGGTTAAGAAGCAAGAACATAAAAGGGTATGATTGCCCCTAAAAATGATCTCCAAAGATTTAGTTTAATTAAAATATTGATGGTGAACAAGTCCACAGCACAATGAGTTAACATAATTCTCTCTTTCTATACACACACACACACACACACACACACACACACACACACACACACACATTCTCCAGGTTTTTATTATAAAAAATGATTTAGGAAAATGGAAAATTAATTCTTTTATACCACCTTAGCAAGGCAAGTACTAAATTTTCACAGAAGGTGTTAAGATTTGGATAAATAAAAAAAGGTGGTATAGAAAAAGGTGGTATAACAAATATTTAAAGACATATAAAAAAGAAAAGTGTGTGTATATTAAGTATACAGGTTTTGAAGTATGAAGATTAGCACAAAAGCTATTACCATGTAGTTTCAAACAGCAGAGTTTCATAATTTGATTTTCTTCTGGTTTGGGAAATTGTGAGCCACTGTTAAGATATGTCTTTAAAAGCCTTGGTTGATAGTAAAGACAGTTATATAATGTAGGATTGAAGAGAATGAGAACCTGGGTCAAATATAAAATGAAGGATAAATTTGAATCAAATATATTTTGTTATTATAAAAAATGTTTTCATAATCAGAAGTAAAATTAAATATGTTTGCTATCGAGTATGAAGAGCAATGAAATTCATGTTGTAATGGTGGGGTGTGAGTAGTAGTTACAGCTCTCCCCACCTCACCAGGAGAAAGCAAATCCAGTGTACAGTCTCTGGTACTTATTTTGGCCACAATCAGTCTGGAGACTGGTGTCTGGTACTCAAATCATCTTTCTACGTAGAATACTAATTTTAGCTAAGCTCCTTCTTTAAAAACTGTGCTTTAAAAAAATTAGAGCTGCTATACAAAGACTTGAGAGTGAAATGGGAAAAGAGCCTGTAGTTGATGAAATGCAAATGAGGCTTGGCTCAGACAGCTGGCTGCTTTGGGATGACATGAGTGATAAATGGTTCTTAAAACATGAGCAGGCATCAGGCTCCAGATTCAGTGTCAGACTGGCAAAAACAGCAGTATTACTAGATGCTTCCTTTAATTAATGTAACATTACTGCATTAGTCCGGACACTGCCGATAAATGGGAAAGAAGTGATATCGGAGGTAATATCAGAAATCTTTCAACCTTGAAGCTGAGATGTGTTGGCCAAAAGCCGCTGTATCGTAAAAGGTTTAATTGTATTTGTAATGTACCAGTGCACCATGACAAAAATGGAGAGATAGTGTAGTCAGGACCAGAAAAGGCTGTGATAAATGAGAGAGAATGAGCGATTACACAGCCAGGAGGAGTGTAAAAACAGACAAAGGACAAGCAAATGGAAAGGGGGAATTTAGCCACCACAGTAATTTGAAGTAAGCATCAGAGAAACTTTGAAGTATACAAAAATATTTGGTTCTTCAAGATCTGCCAGGGCTGAAGTACGCAAATAAGAAAAAAAACCTCAGTCTTCTAAATATGATCAGGAAGCATATACCGTGTAATAAACCATACACTTTAATCCAGATTCAAACATGTACAGTATTCAGACAATATCTAAGAAATACTTTTAAAGTACACACACACATGCACACACACAAGATATTTTAAAGAAAATATATCTGGAGGACTACTTTTTAAGAACATTCCCCTGCTCTGAGCTCAAAGTTCCACCTAGAAATTAAATAAAGTCTTTCAGATGGCACCAATATTGTAAATATGCTGCATCAAAATAAGGTTTTATCAAAGAAAGTAAGCTTGTAAATAATTTTTCACAACAAGCAAATGGTACAAGAATTGTCCTCAAATCTCACAATAGACCCTAGTGAGAATTCCCTGAAATCACATTTCCTTTCCCATGTGTTAACTACAATTACTACAGCCACAATCACACACACTTACAACCACACAACAAAATTGCCCTGTCACAGCACCTTTAGTAGTACTTTCCTACTCTGGTCCTACATCTTCCAGCCATAGTCTCCTACAGTACTTTAGAGAAAGGATAAGTAATTTTTTCATTTTTGTGGGCCATGAGATCTGCTTCAACTACTCAACTCTGCTATTCTAGAGCAAGAGCAACAATAGACAATAACTAATGAAGGAATATGACTGTTTTCCAATAAACCTTTACTTATAAAAACAGGTTATGGGCTAGATTTAGCCTATGGGCTATGCTATAGTAAGTCAATCACAGATGTAACATTGAAACTCTCCATAGTTATTCTAAGTACAAAAAAGAGTGTGGCCAGTAATTATACTTCCTCCAGCAGTGTTTACAAAGAGAATGTAAAGAGCCAGTCTGCAATACTGCCTTAGAATACACTCCTGAGTGTACGGGGAAGTAACTGCATTACGTTGTACCCTTTCTTTCTCGTCTTGGTTCTCCTTTTTTGCCCTAAACTGAGAGAGGTCACCAGAATTATTTTTCAGATAGAAAAATTAATGCCATATAAACTCAGGCGTCTCTGCTTCTTTTTAAATCTTTATTGAGATATAATTGACAAATAGAACAGTAAGATATTTAAAGCATATATATATATATACTATAAAAAGATTCCCACCAAGTTACCTAATACATCCATCACCTAACATATTTACCTTTTTGTATGAGAACACTTAAGTTCTACTCTCAGCAAATTTTTATTATGCATATTATATTATCAACTATAGTCACCATGTTATATATTAGATACACAGAACTTATAATCACCTTATAATTGAAAATTTGTATTCTTTTACCAGCCTTCCCCAATCCCTAGCCCCATAGCAACCACAATTCTACTCTCTATATTTTTTAGATTACGCATTAAAGTGATACCACACAATATTTATCTTTTTTTTGTCCAGATTATTTTACTTAGTACAATGCCCTCCAGGTCCATCCATGTTGTTGCAAATGACAGAATCTTCTTCTTTTTTAAGATCAAACACTAGTACACACACACACACACACACACACACACACACACACACACAAATTTATATACATAGATATATGGAGTATTGTGATACATATATATAGATATACACATAGTAATAATTGTGATATCTCTCTATATATATCACGATTTCTTCATCATTTCTTCTGTTGATGGATAGTTAGGTTGTTTTCATGTTTTGGCTATTGTAAATAATACTGCTATTAACATGATATCTTTTAGAGTTAATGATTTTTTTCTTTTGAATATATACTCAGAAGTGGGATTGCTGTATCATATGGTAGTTCTAGTTTCAATTTCTTGAATAATCTCCATACTAGTTTTCTCTTTCTTTTTTTCTTTCTTTCTTTCTTTCTTTCTTTTTTTCTTTCTTTCTTTCTTTCTTTCTTTCTTTCTTTCTTTCTTTCTTTCTTTCTTTCTTTCTTTCTTTCTTTCTTTCTTTTCTTTCTTTCTTTCTTTCTTTCTTTCTTTCTTTCTTTCTTTCTTTCTTTCTCTTTTTTCTTTTCTTTCTTTCTCTTCTTTTCTTTCTTTCTCTCTTTTTTCTTTCATTCTTTGCCAACATTTATATATTTATTTATGTATTTATTAAATTAAGTTTATTGGAATAATATTAGTTAATACAATTATAGAATTTTCAGGTGTACTTTATAATTTGACATCTGTATATTCTATTGTGTGTTTACCTTATTTTGATGCATCATGTTTACTTAAAGTCCAGTCTCCTTCAGCTACCATATATTTGATTTTACCCACCTCACCTTCTCCCCTTACCCCCTATATTTGACCTTATTTACCCTATCTACCTTCTCCCTCCCCCTACCAGCTCCCCTCTGGTAATCACTAGTCTATAGTCCATGTCCATTAGTCTCTATTGGTCATGTTCATTTGTTGCTTTTAAGTTTATATCCCACATATAAGTGATGCCATGTGATTTTCAACTTTTTCTGTCTGGCTTATTTCACTTAGCATGATTATCTCGAGGTCCATCCACGTTGTCACAAACAGCACTATTTCATCTCTTCTTATGGCTGAATATTCCATTGTATAAATGTGCCACAGCTTCTTTAGCCAATTATCTATCGTAAAACACTTCGGTTGCTTCCATGTCCTGGCCCCTATGAATAATGCTGCTATGAACATTGGTGTGAAAATATCTTTTTAGATATGGGTTTTCAAGTCTTCGGGATAAATAAACAGTACAGAGATTGCTGGATCATATGGTAGATTAATTCTTAAGTTTTTGAGGAATCTCCATACTGTTAACTGTTTTCCTTAGTGTCTGTACCAATTTGCAGTCCCACCAGCAATGTATGAGGGTTCCTTTTTGTCTGCATACTCTCCAACATTTGTTATTAATAGTCCTGCTGATTATAGCTATTCTAACAGGTATGAGATGATATCTCATTGTGGTTTTGATTTGCATTTCTTTAACAGCTAGCAATGTTGGACATCTTTTCATATATATATTGGCCATTTGTATATTCTCTAGGAAGCAATGTCTGTTCAGGTATTCTGCCCATTTTTTGAATGAATTGTTTTGTTGTTGTTGTTACTGAGTTGTATGATTTCTCTGTATATTTTGAATATTAGGCTCTTATCGGAGGCGTTGCTTGCAAATATATTTTCCCATTAGGATGGTTGCCTCTTAACCTTGTGGACAATTCTTTTTGTTGAGAGTGGCTTCATCAATTAACTTTCCCATCAATAGTGTGCAATATTTTCTTTTTTTCCACATCCTCATTAGCATTTATCCCTTTTTTTTCTAATGATAGTCATCCTAACAGATGTCAGTTGAGAGTGCATTTTTGTTTTGATTTGCTTTTCCCTAATGATTGGTGATGTTGAGCACTTTTTCATATATATATATTGGCCATTTGTATGTTTTCTGTGAAAAAAGTTATTAGGTACTTTGCTTATGTTTTAATTGGTTATTTGTGTTTTCTATTGAGTTGTACAAATTCCTTGTACATTTTAGATATTAACTGCTTATTGGATATATTATTTGAAAATATTCTCTCATTTCTTACATTGCTTTTACATTTTTAATGTATTCCTTTGCTGTGCAAAAAGTTTTTTAGTTTAATATAGTCCCACTTGTTATTTTATTTATTAATATATATATTTTTTTACTTTGCTTTAGTTGTCAAATAAAAAAAAAATGTGCTGAGACTAATGGGAGTCTGCCCCTATGAGTTTTTTCTAGGAGTTTTATAGTTTTCAGTTTTCTGTTCAAGTTTTTAATACATTTTCAGTTGATTTTTTTATATGGTGTATTATAGGGATCCAGTTTCATTCTTTTGCAAGTGATTATTCAGTTTTCTCAGCACCAGTTATTGGTGCAAATATTCTTTCCCCATTATGTATTTGTGTTTTTTGTTGTTGTAAATTATTTGACAGTTTATATGTGGGTTTATTTCTGGAATCTCTTTTCTGTTCAATTAACCTATATTTCTGTTTTTATGCCAATATCATATTGTTTTGATCACTCTAGCTTGCAATATAATCTGAAATCAGAAAGTGTAATGCCTCCAGCTTTGTTAGTCTTTTTCATGATTGCTTTGGCTACTCAGATTATTTTCCAAACAAATCTTAGGATTTTTTTAATAAAAAAAGAATAAAAGCTTTTTTAATAAAAGCTTGATAGGAATTGCATTGAATCTGTTGATTACTTTGAATAGTATGGACATTTTAACAATTTCAGTTCTTTTAATCCATGAACATGGAATATTTTTACATTTATTTGTTTCTTCTTCCATTTATTGTTTCAATGCCTTTTAGCTTTCAGTGTACAGATATTTTAACTCCTTCGTTAAATTTATTTCTAAGTATTTTTTTATGATAATGTACATGTGATTCAAAATTTTTTTTCTGATAATTCATTGTTAGTGTATAAAAACTTAACTGACTTTTGACATTTATTGTGTATCCTGAAATTTTACTGAATTTGTTTATTAGCTCTAACAGTTTTTTGATGGATTCTTTAAGGTTTTCTATATATAATATGCTACCTGTAAATATAGTTTAACTTTTTCTTTCCAATTTGGATTCCTTCTATTTTTTTCTAATTGCTCTTATTAGGACTCCCAGTATTATGTTAAATAGAAGTGGCAAAAGTGGGAATTCTTGTCTTGTTCCTGATCTTAGATGAAAGCATTTACCTCTTCTCTGATAAATATGATGTTAGCATTTAGCTTCTTATATATAGCATTTACTGTGTTGAGAAACATTCTTTTTATACCCAGCTTTTTGAGAGTTTTTAGCATAATAGTTTATTACATTTTCGAATGTTTTTTTCTACATCTATTGAGATAATCATATTATTTTTATCCTTTATTTTGTTAATATGGTTTATCATACTGATTTTTAAACATTTTTTGTTTTATTTGGGAAAAATAAGCAATCTATTCATTTTTATTTATATTTTTCAATTATAGTTGACATTCAATATTATTTTATATCAGTTTCAGGTGTACAGAATAGTGGTTAGATATTTATATAACTTACAAAGTGATCACCCAATAAGTCTAATAATCACTTGGCACCATATGTAGTTATTACAATACTATTGATTGTATTATTATTTTGTACTTTACATCCTGATGATTATTTTGTAACTTTCTATTTCTTAATCCCTTCACAATTTTCACCCAGCCCCCCAACCTCCCTCTCATCTTGTAATCATCAGTTCGCTCTCTGTATCTGTGAGTCTCCTTCCATTATGCTTGTTCTTTAGATTCTACATATAAATAAAATTATATGGTATTTGGTTTTCTCTGACTTATTTTACTTAGTATAATACCTCTAGGTCACAAATGGTAAGATTTCATTCTGTTTTATAGCCAAGTAATATTCCATTGTGTACATATATGATTTTTTCTTCATTCAATCATTTATTGATGTGCACTTAGATTGTTTCCATATTTTGGCTGTTGTAAATAATGCTACGATGAACATAAGGGTGCATACATCTTTTTGAAGTAGTGTTTTGTATTTCTTTGTATAAATACCCAGAATTGGAATTGCTGGGCCATAAAATAGTTCTCATTTTAATTTTTAGAGGAAACTCAATACTATTTTTCATAGTGGCTGCACAAGATCCCAATAATGCACAAGGGTTTCCTTGCCTCTGCATCCTCTCCGACACATGTTTGTTGATTTACTGATGATAGCCATTCTGACAGGTTTAAGGCGGTATCTCGTTGTGATTTTAACTTTTATTTCTCTTTGATTAGTGATGTTGAGCATCTTTTCATATGTTTATTGGCCATCTGTATTAAAGGAATGTTAATTCTTCCTATCCATGAGCATGTTATATTCTTCTATTTATTTACATTTTCTTTAATTTCTTTCTTCAGTGTCTTATATTTTACCAAGTACAGTCTTTTATTTTCTTGGTTAATTTACTACTAGGTATTTTTTAATGCAATTGTAAATAGGGTTGTTTTATTAATTTCTCTTTCTGATAGTTCATTATTGCTGTATAAAAATAAACCAGTTTCTGAATATTAATTTTGTGAATTTATCAGTTTACTGAATACTTTACTGAATTTATCACTTCTAATAGTTTTTTGATGTATGCTTTAGGATTCTCTATATATAGTATCATGTCATCTGCAAGTAATGAGAGTTTTTTTTTTCTTTTCAATTTGCATGCTTTTTATTGTTTTGCATCTTTTTCTTGTTGATTGTTGTGGCTAAAAATTCCAATACTATGTTGAGTAAAAATGGTAAAAATGAACATCCTTGTCTTTTTCTTGATCTTGAGGAAAACCCTTATAGCTTTTCCCCATTGAGTAAGCTGTAGTATTGTCACATATGGCTTTTATTATGTTGACATACATTATTTTTAGCTTACTAAAAGTTTTATCATGAAAAGATATTACCTTTTTTAGATGCTTTTCCTTCATCTATTGATATGATCACATGATTTTTATCCTTTATTTTGTTTATGTGGTACATTATGTTAATTAATTATGAATATTGAACCTCCTTACATCCCAGAAATAAACACTCCTTGATCATAGTGTATGATATTTTTAATGTATTGCTGAATTTGGATTGCTGATGTTTTGTAGAGAACTTTTGCATCCATGTTCACCAGGGATATCAGCCAATAATTTGTTCTTGTTTTAATGTCTTCATCTTGTTTTGAAATCAGTGTCATGCTGGTTCCATAAAATGAGCTTAGATGCTTTCCTTCCTCTTGAATTTTTTGTAATAGTGTTAAGAATGGGTGTTAATTTTTCTTTGGAAGTTTAGTAAAATTTATCTGCAAAGTTATTTTGTCCAAGATTTTTGTTGAGAGTTTTTTGACTATTAATTCAATTATATTAGTAGTAATCAGTCTGTTCAGATTTTCTGTTTCTTCTTAATTTAGTTTTGGAAGGTTGTATATTTCTATAAATTTAATCATTTCTTCCAGATTGTTCAATTTGTTGGCATATAGTGGTTTATAGTATTTTCTTCTAATTTTTTATATCTCTGTGATATCAGTTGTCTTCTTTTTCTGATTTTCTTTATTTCAGTCCTCTTTTTTGTTGTTGTTACTGTTGATGAGTCTGGTTAAAGGTTTATTCATTTTATTTATCTTTTCAAAGAACCAGCTCTTGGCATTGATCTTTCATATTGTTTTCTTAGACTCTATTTAGTTTCCGTGTGCTCTGATCTTTATTGTTTCCTTTCTTCTACTCATTTTTGGTTTTGTTGTTCTTTTTTTTTTAGTTTCTTTAGGTGTAAGGTTAGACTGTTTATTTGAGAATTTTCTTGTTTGTTGATATATGTCTGTATTACTAAGAATTTCCCCATTAGGACTGCTTTCACTGTGTCCCATAGATTTGGGTTATTTGTGTTTTTATTTTCATTTGTCTTAAAGTATCTTAATATCTTCCTTGATGTCATTGTTAACCTAATCATTGTTTAGTAGCATGTTATTTAGCCTCCACGAGTTCATGTGCTTTTTAGTTTAGTTTTTTTTTTTTTGTAATTGGTTTCTAGTTTCATGCCTTTGTTGTCAGAATATGTTTGATATAATGTCAATCTTCTTAAATTTACTGAGAATTATTTTATGGCCTAACATGTGGTCTAACCTGAAAAATGTATTATGTGCACTTAAAACAAATGTATATTCTGCTGCTTTGGGGTATAATGCTTTAAAAATATCAGTTGAATCCACCTGGTCTAATGTATCATTTATGGTAATTGGTTCCTTGTTAATTTTCTGTCTTGATTATCTAACCATTCATGACTAAGGGGTGTTAAAGTCCCCTACAATTATTGTATTACTGTTAATCTCTACCATTATGTTCTTAACAGTTGCTTTATATATTTAAGATCTCTTCTACTTTGTGTGTAAATGTTAACAAGAGTTAACATTTATTATCTTAATTATTAATATCTTCTTATTGGATTGGTTCTTTTATCATTATGTCCTTCTTTGTATCTTGTTATAACATTTGTTTTAAAGTTTATTTAGTTTGATAAAAGTATTTCTACCCCAGCTTTTTTTTTAAAGTTTGGTTTCCATTTGCATAAAATATCTTTCTCCATTCCTTTACTTTCATTCTGTGTGTGTCTCTCAGTCTAAAGTGGGTCTGTTGTAAACAGTTTATGTCTGAGTCTTGTTTTCTTATGCATTCAGATACCCTATATGTGTTTTGATTGAAGCATTTAATTCATTTACATTTAAAGTGATTATTTATTTAAAGATACATAGTTATTGTCATTCTATATTTATGTTCCTCTCTTCTTCTTAAAGAAGTCCCCTTACCAATTCCTGTAATACTAGTTTGCTGGTGATAAACTCCTTTAGATTTTTTTTTTTTGGTCTGAGAAGCTCTTTATTTCATTTTCGCTTTTACCTGATAGCTTTGCTGGGTAGAGTAGTCTTAGTTGTAGGTCCTTGCTTTTTATCACTTTAAATATTTCATGCCAGTCCCTTTTGATCTGCAAAGTTTCTCCTGAGAAATTAGTTGACAGTCTTATGAAAGCTCCCATGTAGATAACTAATTGCTTTTCTCTTGTTGATTTTAAGATTCTTTCTTTGTCTTTAAACTTAGGTTTAATTATGATGTCTTCTGGTGTGGGCCTCCTTGGGTTCATCTTGTTTGGGAAGTTGTACTTCCTGGACTTATATGTCTATTTCTTTCTCCAGATTAGAAAAAAGTTTTATCATTATTTCTTCAAATAGGTTTTCAATTTCTTGCTCTCTCTCTTCTTCTTCTGGTATCTGTATAATGCAATGTTGGTATGCTTGATATTGTCCCAGAGGTCTTTGGGGGTAGGCTGTTGTTGTTGTTGTCATTGTTATTTCAATTGAGTGTTTTCTGCTATATAGTCTTTCAAAAACAGTGATTTGATTTTCTACTTTATCTAATGTTCTGTTGATTTTTTCTAGTGTATTCTTCATTTCAGTTATCACATTTTTCATTTCTGACTTTCTTTTATGGTTTCTATGTTGTTTTTTATGTTTACTATCTCTTTGTCAAAGTTTTCACTGAGCTCATCTATTCTTCCCCTAAGTCCTTGAGCATCCTTATAACTAGTGTTTTGAACATTGCTTTCTTTTCTTTTCTTTTCTTTTCTTTTCTTTCTTTCTTTCTTTCTTTCTTTCTTTCTTTCTTTCTTTCTTTCTTTCTTTCTTTTTCTTTCTTTTTTTCTTTCTTTTTTCTGAAACTTTCTTCTGTTCTTTCTTTTGGGACAAATATTTTTTATTTGTTTGTTTTTTTTACTTGGACTGCCTTCCTGTGTTCACTTCTAAGTATTAGGTAGATCTGCTATATCTCCTAGACTTGGCAGGGTGGCCTTATGTAGCAGGTGACCTGTAGGGACCAGAGGTACAATCTCCCTGATCACCTGAGCTGGGTGCTCTAAGATTATCCCTTGTGTAGGTTGTGTGTGTGTCCTCTTGACATAGTTGAGCCTTGAATACTGTTGGAATGTCAGTGGGTGGGTTGATGTTCAGGTAGACCTCTCTGTGAGGATTGGACATGATCACAGTTTATGAACTGCTTTGTAGGGCTGATCCCATGATGCAGGATTTACTCCAGTGGTCTTTCATGCCTGTGGAGACCACCTTTTGGGTATGATACTTGTGGAAAAAACTGAGTGGTACTCTGGTAAAAGCAACTGGGTATTTTGAATCTGGGGCTTCTTGTGAGGGGTTTTGGTATAGGCCAAGGTTAGCTGCTATCATGCCAGCCCTAAACCTGAAGCCATACAACTCAATTTCTCCCTGTAAGTCTCTGGAATCCACCAACCCATTGTCCCTCTGCCACACACAGGTGTGGGGCCAGATTATCTTCACATGGTTCTTGAGGTTGATTGTTTCAGTCTCTATGTGGTGTTTTCTTTATATTCTTAGTTACAGAACTGTTCAACTAGTCTTCACATGGTTTTTCAGGTTGATTGTTCCATGATTTATTTGTAATTTTGATGTGGTCATAAAAGAAAGGGAACACAGCATTTACCTACGCTGTCATCTTGATCAAACTCCTCTGATTTGCATATGTTTAATCATTTTTGCATTCTATGGATAAATTTTATTTGATCATGGTGTGTGATCTTTTTAATGTTATGTTTAAT
The DNA here is from genome assembly GCA_004027375.1 of Macroglossus sobrinus. Taxonomy (NCBI): domain Eukaryota; kingdom Metazoa; phylum Chordata; class Mammalia; order Chiroptera; family Pteropodidae; genus Macroglossus; species Macroglossus sobrinus. The sequence goes on from PVKZ01002008.1 coordinate 269,117, forward strand.
TTTGTTTATTAATATTTTGTTGAGAATTTTTGCATCTATGTAATCTAAGATGTTGGCTTATTATTTTCTTTTCTTGTGGTGTCCTTATTTGCCTTTGCTATCAGGGTACTGCTGACATTGTAAAATGACATTTGAAGTGTTCTCCCCTCTTCTATTTTTTGGAAGTGTTTGCAATAAACTGGCATTCATTTTTATTCAAATGTTTGGTAGTATTTGCCAGTGAGGCCATCTGGTCCTAGACTTTTTTTGTTGGAAGCTTTGTGATTACTGATCCAACCTTCTTATTAGTAATCAGTCCATTTACATATTCTATTTCTTCATGATCTAGTCTTAATAGTTTGTATGTTTCTAGTTTATCTATTTCTTGTAGGCTGTCCAATTTGTGAATGTTTGATTATTCATAGTTATGTCTTATGATTCTTAGTGTTTCTGTGTTACTATTTGAAATGTCTTTTTTTTTATTTCTGATATTATTTGCTTGAGTCTCTACTTTCTCTCTCTCTCTCTCTCTCTCTCTCTCTCTCTCTCTCTCTCTCTCTCTCTCTCCCTCTCTCAAGGTAGTCTAGCCCACAGTTTGTCAATTTCATTTATCTTAAAATAAAAATCTCTTGCCTTTACTGATCTTTTCTATTGTCTCTTTAGTCACTATTTCATCTGTTTCTATTCTGATCTTGGTTATTTACTTTCTTCAAATAACTTTAGGCTTAATTTTTTGTTTTTCTAGTTGTCGAGGTGTAAAATAATGTTGTTTGTTACAATCTGTCTTATTTCTTAATGTAGAAATTTATCACTACAAATGTCCTGGTCAGAATTGGTTTAGTTTCATAACAAAATTTTTAGTATGTTGTGTTTACATTTTTATTTATCTCAAGATTTTTAAAAATTTTTTATGGGTTTCTTCTTTGACTCATTGATTATTCAATAGCATATAGTTTGACCTCCGCATATTTGTAGATTTTGCAGTTTTCTTTCTGTAATTAATTTATAGTATCATATAATTGTGGTTAGATGAGATATGTGATATGATTTCAACCTTCTTAAATGTATTAAGATTTAATTTTTGACCTAACATATAATCTATTCTGGAGAATGTTCCATGTGCACTTGGAAAGAGTATGTACTTTGCTGCTATTAAATGAAATGATTTATATACGTCTGCTAGGTTCACTTATTATAATATGCAGTTTAAGTCCAATGTTTCTGTATTGATTTGTTGTCTGAATGATCTATCCATTGTTCAAAGTGGGTATTTAAGTTCACTACTATTATTCTATTATTATGTATTTATTTTTTTCTTCAAATCTTTAATATTTGCTGTATATATTTAAGTGTCTTATGGTGGTTTTGTAAATATTTGCCAACAATTTTTTTTTTTTTAGTTTTTTATGAATTGACTCCTTTATCATGATTTATGACTTCCTTTGTTTCTTTTTAGTTTTTGGGTTAAAGTCCATTTATACTGCTATAAATATAGCTACTCTGCTTTTTTTATTCCTGTATGTATGAAATATTTTTTCCATTTCTTCACTTTCAGTCTGTTTTTTGAAATTGATATTTTTGTATGCAGTATATAACTGTGTATTGTTTTCTCATCCATTCAGCCATTCTTAATATTTTCATTGAAAAATTTCTTCATTTACTTTTAAAGTAATTGATGATAGATATGAATTTACTATTACCATTTTGCTATTTCCTGACTGTTTGGTAATTCCTTTGTTTCTTTTCCCTCTCCTTGTTTTGTTTGTTTGTTTGTGTTTAATTTTTCTATAGCGGTATGCTTAAATTCTTTTTAATTTTTTAAAATTAATTATATAATTAATTTTTATGGTGGCATTGGTTAATGAAATCCAATGTTTCAGCTGTACATTTTAACAGTAAGGCATACATATGTTTATACTGTGTAACATATGTATTTCTGTCATCACATACTTGACCTCCTTTACCCAGACTACCTCTCCCCTCCCCCCGTACCCTCTGGTAACCACTAGTCTATTGTCCATGACCATGAGTCTCTGTTTGTTTGTCCTGTTCATTTGTTGTTTTTAGATTTATATTCCACATATATATATAAGTGATATCATGTGATTTTCAAATTTCTGTCTGGCTTATTTTGCTTAGCATGATTATCTTGAGGCCCTTCCATATTATTGTAAATGGCAGTATTTCATCTCTTCTTATGGCGGAGTAATATTCCATTGTCTATATGTACCACAGCTTCTTTAGGCAATTATTTATCATAGGACACTTAAGTTATTTTCATGTCCTGGACACTGTGAATAATGCTGCTATGAACATTGGTGTGAAAATATCTTTTTGGATATGGGTTTTCAAATCTTTGGGGTAAATACCTAGTAGAGGGATTGCTCTATCATATGGTAGATTAATTCTTAGTATTTGGAAAAACCTTCATGTTGTTTACTGTTTTCCTTAGCGGCTATACCAATTTGCAGTCCCAACAGAAGTGTACGAGGTTTCCTTTTTGTCTGCATCCTCTCCAACATTTGTTATTAATAGTCCTGCTAATTATAGCTATTCTAACAGGTGTGAGATGGTATCTCATTGTGGTTTTCATTTTCATTCCCCTAATAGCTAGAGATGTTGAGCATCTTTTTACATATTTGTTGGCTATTTGTTTGTCCTCTATGGAGAAATGTCTGTTTAGGTACTCTGCTTATTTTTTGATTGGATTATTTTGTTGTTATCATTCATTTCTATGTATCCCTTGATCTCTCTTTTTATTTCTTCCCTGACCCACTTATTCTTCAGTAGCATGTTGTTTAATCTCCATGTATTTGCGGTTCTTCCTGCTTTCTTTTTATAATTGATCTCTGGTTTTAAAGCATTATTATCAAAAAATATAGTTGGTATGATTTCAACCTTCTATTTACTGAGGCTATCTCTGTGTCTCATTATGTGGTCAATCCTTGAGAAAGTTCTATGTGCACATGAGAAGAATGTATAAGCAACTGTTTTTGGATGGAAATGTCAATTATGTCCAGTTGTACTAAAGTGTCATTTAAGGATGTTATTTCCTTATTGGTTTTCTGTTTGTATGATTTATTTATTCTGATAGTGGGTATTATGTCCCCTACTTGATAGTGTTTTGGTCTGTTTTTCCCTTTAGTTCAGTTAGTAATTGCTTTACATATTTCAGAGCTGTCCAATTGGGAGCACCGATATTAATAAGTGTTATGTCTTTCCGGTACATGATTCCTTTTATCATTATGAAGTATTCCTCAGTATCTTTCTTTACCTTTTTTTTTTTATTTTAAAGCCTACTTTGTCTGATATTAGTACTGCTACTCCTGCTTTTCTCTGAATGTCATTTGCTTTAAATGTTATTTCCATCCTTTCACTTTGATTCTATATTTGTCTTTGAACTGGATGTGTCTCCTGGAGGCAGCACATGATTGGGTTTGTTTTTGATCCATTCTGCAACTTTGTGCCTTTTTATTGGTGAGTTCAGTCCATTTACATTTAGGGCGATTATTGAAATATGAGGTCTTGTAGCAATTTTATCTTTGCTTTCTGGTAGCTCGATGTTTCCATTGCTTCCTTGTATATGTGTTTCTATTTTTTTTTATTTTGGTTCTTTTTGTTTTATGTTATATACTTCAGTTCTGAATATTTGATGTGTGGTTACCACTATGAATATGTAAAGAATAGTTTTACATATACATATATATACACATACACATACACACACACATATACATATACACAGAGTCATCTATTTTCTTTTGCATATGCCTCTCTATTCCCTTTTGTAAATTTTGATCTTTGAATCCTCCTCTTTTCAGTCATTGTTATCTCAATTTGTCCCTATGTATAATGAACATTCATTACTAACCTGCTATAGCAACTCTTTTCATATTGTAAGCTTATAATTCCCTGTTCTTAGTAATGATTGCACTCCTCTGCTTCTATTTGTCTGATAGTCACCTGACTACTAATTACATTCTTTTTTTTTTGTCATTTTGTTTCAGGTGATTTGACCCCTTTCATTATTTCCTATAATATAGGCCTCAGAGTGGAAAATTCCCTCAATTTTTGTATGTCTGGAAAGATCTTAATTTTTTCTTCATATCTAAAGGAGAGCTAGCTGGATACATGATTCTTGGCTGGTAGTTTCTTTCACTTAATAGTTTGAATATTTGTTTCTACTCTCTTCTGGCTGATAAGGTTTGTGCTGATAAGTCCAATGATAATCTAATGGTTTTCCTTTATAGGTTTCCCTGGATACCCTAAAACTTGTCTTTGTCATTGATTTTTGATAATTTTAATACAATATGTCTTTGATAAAGGTGTTTTTGGGTTGAGATTATTGGGTGTTCTGTTGACTTCTTGAATTCTGAGTTCAAGTTTATTTCTTAGATTTGAGAAATTCTCATCAACTATTTGTCTGAAAATGCTTTCTAATCCCTGCTGCTTATCCTCCCCTTTGAGATTGCTCATTAATCTTATGTTTTCTCTTCTAATGTATCAACTAGTTCTTGTATTTGTCTTTTATTATTTTTATTCATTGGTTTCTCTCTTCTTCCTTTTTATTTATTTCTTGATTTCGGTATTCAATATCACTGATCCTTTTTTCCATTTAGTCAACTGTATTTCCCAAGCTTGCTAGTTCATTTTTCAACTTTTACAGTGTGTTCTTTATCTCTAGAAGGTTTATTTTGTTCATTTTAGGATTTCGAACTCCTTGCTAAAGAACTTATTCTGCTCATCCTGTTTTTTTTTCAATTGTTGAAACTGTTGATATGAATCATTTTGGATTTCACTGAGTATTTTCAGAGGTACCATCCTGAATCCTCTGTCATTTAAGTCACATATTTCTATGTTCATAAGTTTATTTTCTAGAGATTTTCTTTTTCTTTCTGAGATTCCTTGTCACTGTGGTTGTTCATGGTGTTTAATGGATTATTGTTCTGCCTGTGCATTAATGGATGTGTATTCTGCTTATTTTCCGGAAAGATGTATTATATAAAGGTCTTTATTTAGCCTTTTGCAAAGGCATTTTTCTTTTTACTTCCAATGGTGACATCTAATCCTCTTGAATCCCTGCTTTAAATAAAGCCTTAATAATGTCTCTTTTTCCCCCTTATAGATGTTTAATCATACTTGCTACCCTCAGTCTCAGTCTCTGTCAGTGTTAGCAACAGTTTCAGTACTGTTTGCTCAGATTCCCCTGGGGCTCTGCAGTGTTTGTTCTCAGAGAATATGGGGTGAGGAGTCTTTGGGGTTGGAGTTGGGAGCTGTGTCTCAACCTCAGCTTTGAAACTGTGTCTGGTATAATTAATCACTGTTTCTCTGCCATTCCCACTTTTCGCCATCCCCGCTTCTTGCTATCACCACTTCTCTGCTTTCTGCCCTGATGACTGGGCACTGCTGCCAGCCAGATGGAGCTCACAGCTCTCCCAGGCAGGGCTGTTCAGAGAACTTCCCGTCCCTCTTCCTAAAGAGTGCTCCAGTGGCTGCAAGAGACAGATTCTTTATTTCTCCCAGTCTACCACCCACATTCGATATTCTGAGTTGGGGTAGCTGTTATGCTCAGATGTGCTGGTGTGCAGCTTGAGTGTTTTTTTTGTTGTTGTTGTTGTTGAGTTTTAGATGTTCAGATTATTGTTGTTTAAAGGGGAGAGATCTGAAAACATCTCTCACTCCTCTATATTTCTCCAAATTTTTAGATTATTTTCTCTTTAATTTTTGATTATCTACTATAGGTTTTTTGCTTTGTGGTTACAAAGAGACATATTAAACATCTTATAACAGTTTATAGAGCTAAAATAATTTAACTTTAAACCTCCATTTTTAGATCCTTCCACATTTTATATTTTTGATATAGTTTACATCTTTTTATATTATGTATACAAAATAAATTATAATAGTTACAATTATTTTTAATATTTTATCTTTAAACCTTTATTCTAGAATGATAAGTTTGACAACTTAATTATAATTTTTGTTAGTATGGATCTCTTTAGAATCATCTTATTTGAAATTGTTTTCCTGGATATGGTTGTCTCTTTTCCCAATTTAAGAAAGCTATCAGCCATTATTTCTTTGAATAAGCTTTTTGCCCTTTCTTCTCTTTCTGGGACCTCTATAATACATATATTGGTTCCTTTGATTGTCTTAAATATTTCTTAAGTCATCTTCACTCTTTTTTATTCTTTTTGCTCCTCTGATTGAATAAATTTATCCTCCTATTTTCAAGTTTATTGATTCTTTTTTTTGTTTGAGATAGTCTGTATTTCAACACCTCTATTGATTTCTTTTTTGTCAGTATTATGTTCTTCAGCTCTGATTTCTACTTGATGTTTTTTAACATTTTCTATCGCTTTGTTAAATTTTTTATTTTGTGTTTTTCTTTGCTTTGCTGACCTTAGTGAGCATCTTTATAATTGTTATTTTGAACTCTCTACCAGATAAATCACTTGTCTCCATTTCTTTAAGATTGGTTTCTGGAGACCTGTTTTTTGTTTGTTTGTTTGTTTTTGTTTTTGTTTTTTGTTGTGTTGTTTTATTTTCCTTGACTCTTTATGTTAATATCTCTGTGTTGGATAAAACAGTCATCTTTTCCAGTCTTGACAGGCTTGTCTTGTATAGGATACAACCTTTGTCAATTAGTATGACCTGAGCTCCGGCTTATCTCCCAAGCTTTGGAGATTTTCTGAGCTACTGCATTTGATTTTAGTACTTAACAGTAGTTAAGTATGTTCAGAAACACTCAGTATCTCAAAATGGATGATCTCAGTCAGCAAGTAGATATAGGCTTATTTGATAACCAATTATGAGGGCAAGTGATATAAAATATATATATTTAAGCCCTTTCTAGAAAGGAACTAGGAGATACATCTTTTTGCCTGCTCTCTTTGCACTAAGCCCCAGTGTATACTTGTTGAGGGGTTATAGGAACTGCATTTTTGTTTGCTATAGCCTTATGGGTCTCGAATGCAAGCCCCACTGGCTGTCAGAGTTAGGTATTTCTTGAATGAGAATTTTAAAAGTTAAGGTGATAGGGTTATAGTCCAAACCCTTTGCTCCTTAGGGAAAGACTGTGAGTTGAAGGTTCCCTTCTGATTGTATCATGCTTTCCTAGGAATGGGGTTTATAGTGAAAATGTATTTTAGCTTTTTCTACTTGTTTTGATATGGCTATCTTCTCATTTTCCCAATATAACAAAATCACTCTACTAGTTTGTGGCTTCCTTTCAAAGGAAATTGTTTCATGTGTAGTGTACCCTCAGTATGTTTGTGATAGTGGGAAGTTTAAAGACCTACAATAATGGTCCTCTTAGTTTATTCTATTATTCAGTTATTGTATATCATTTCATCATTTGAAAAATGTAAAGAGTATATAATTTTGTGTATGTTATCTATTACAGAATAACAAACCACCCATCATTCAAAACAATTGTTTAACCTTTCAGCTCACACATCTGTAAATAACTAAGATACAATCTAGAATGAACTTAGCTGTTTTTTTAAAATTCATTTTTATCTATTTATCTATTTATCATCTATCTATCTATCATCTATCTATATCTATCTATCATCTATCTATTTGATCTATCATCTGTCCATCTGTCTTCTTACAGAAATGATAAGGCATAAAATATCAATACTTATTGTGTAAACTCAATTCAAGCCTTTGTTTATATCATACCTGCTAAAATTTCATAGTCCAGAGAAAGTCCGATATATAAACTAAGATCACTAGACGATAGTAGAAGACACTATAAAGGAAATGACTTTACAGAGATATAAAGTTTTAAGTCAGATATGTGTCCTACTAAAAACTGAAAATTAGTCAAAATTGGTAACTTGACCCCCAATCAAATTTCAGCTATGTGATCTTAAGTTCAGTTTAATAAACTATAAAGCAGGAAAATCAATGCCTACCAATTAAGATCATTTGTGCAATATGAGGATTAAATGAGATAATGTGAAAAGTGTAGAATGCCTAATATAAAGTTAATCAGTAAATAAGCATCATTCTTCTACAAAATATTGGGCTCTAGAACAGATTATTTATCAGCTTTTAGAAATTATTCTAGTGAAGCAACACTGTAGAGATCAATATGTATAAGCAAATAGTGATCTGCTAGTGAATGCTGTATCATATGTGACATTAAATTTTTACTAATTTAATTCACAACCAATTAAGTAAATCTAATTTTCTTCAACATGCTTAGTGTAGAGGTTGACAACGGGAAAATTTACTCCTTTGAAAAAGATACACATACACAATAACAAAATGCATATTTATCAATAAATAAATATGCATTTTGCTATTGTCTAGAAAGTGATCATGTGGTTTTCACAGGAGCAATATATTGTTCAAACAAGAACTGATTTTTTTGCAATAACTTTTAGTTTTTATTGTTAAAGTACAAAGTTTCTTTCGTGTGGTTTAAAAGCAAACTATTTGATTTTTCATATAAATTTTATGTAACTATAAACTGTTCAATGAGGCTTAGACAAATGATGCATTATTTTTAATTATTTGGCTTATAATGACCATGATTAATTAAACATGTGGAAAAATGTATTAACTCTCTTTCTAGAGGCTTACGACTCACATTTATCTCTTGGCTTTCAATCAATAACAGTGATTTCAGGAGTGAATGCATTATTCCTGAAGTAAAGTCATTAGAGATTGTTTCACATTGTTCCAGTTGAGATCAAGCATCTTTCCTTGAGAACCTTCTTGTGCAGTTTTAAAATGTATTTCAAGGAGTTGGAGTAATTAAAACACCAACAAATTTCACAACCCCCCCCCCCTTTAAACGTCTCCTCAGGGAAGATAGATTGGACTAGGATGGGTTATAATTCTTTTTTCTACAATGTTCATGACATGCACTAATGAAAATGTTCACCTTTATCTTCTTCTTGATTATAACCAAGGAATTTTTGATGCTACATAGACATAAATTTTGTTTTTTTTTTTTGATTGGAAAAAGAAGGATGATTGTAAAGTCTCATTACTGAAAGATGAAACTTCAGAATTTAAGGTCATTCTGGAGTTGTAAGTCTTTCCTATATCCTGACAAATAACTAATATTCCATTTATATAAAATTTGAGGTCAGACTTTATTTTCTGAGGTTACCTCATCCATTAACACTTTCAAAAACAATTATCTACATATATGGTGCACGTCAATAGAAAACACATCTTCTAAAATAATGTAAACATACATTTATAAGTTGGCTGAAAAATACCTGTCTGAGGTATATAGCAGTAAAGAGCAAAAAAACAGAAGAAGAAGAAGAAGAAGAAGAAGAAGAAGAAGAAGAAGAAGAAGAAGAAGAAGAAGAAGAAGAAGAA